>CAHIKZ030001373.1:82500-282500 GCA_903632075.3 Acanthosepion pharaonis | reverse complement strand
TCCATATATATGAAATTAAACTCTGAACTCTTTGGAGAATTATGAAAATGATGTGAATGGTTTTGCAAAATAATAACATCTATTATTATACATGAAAGTTTGCAGTTGATGTAGTTTGCAATCTGTTCCTTCTGGTACCTGATATAAATGTTTTAAAAACTATAAATATTAACTAAAAAAATGTGGGAGTTGTTTGTAACTAAACACATTTGTATTGCAATTCTTTCTTGCTGTATAAGAAACTTGAGATTTACTTTTCCAACTAAAAAAATGACCTTATTCATGGAAGAATGAATATTAGGGTCAAGGCTATTTAGCCTTATTATCATTATCATGACAATGTATTGTCATAATGCCATTGTGTATTTGAGCACCTGACCCACTCCCTCTGAATGTCTTTATACATATACATTCATGCATAAAATGTCTTGGGCAAAGTAGACCTTACAGATCCCAGTTCTCTCCAGGTATTTAATCATATCAAATCTAAATTAATTATCCTTTTAAATTGCAATTAGTTACCCTGCGAATTATACAGTTTTTGAACTGACACAAAGAACATAATATTATGTTAAAATCTAAAATGCATTTTTCCTATTAGTATTCTTTGATTTATTTATTTTATGCCTTATCAACCCTTTGAGGTTTATTTCAAGCCAATTATTATTTGAATTGTAAAAGTATTTTTCTTTTTTTTTGCTAAAACAAGTCTTACTATTTAACTCAGGTAGAGGGAGAAAAGATGCATTCATAACTTGATCAAAGTTATTTGTGCATAAGTGAATGCAATGAACCTGATTGGAATTCAAACTTAGTTTTCCAACTTCTAATCCTGAACTGCTATCCATTACACAACCTGCACACCCTTTCCTATTATGAAGTCTTGAAAGAGAAGCAATGTTTATATAACCTTATCAGACAGAATGGACTATTCTTGTTTTATAGATATTAAATATTTAAAGAAAAAACAAATAAAAAATCTGTATATTAGAAATATTGAATATCAAAACAGAGCCAAGATAATATATTGTAAATATCAAATCCATGTAATATAAATATATATGCTACCTTTAATAAAAAATCCTTTTTAACTTTAACATTTTCAAGTTCTTAAGCAAGAATAGCATCTACCTAGCAGTATGTAATGACAAACTATTACAAATTAAATATAAGGCCCAAAGATGAAATGAATCTTAAAATATATAGAATTTTTATAGTTCAATCGCTAAAGCAGCAGTCATGCTAAGAAATGTTCTTCTCCCCTGCCACTGGAGACAAAAAAGGATATGAGTTCGAATATTATCAAAATTTTATTCCTTATTTCCAATTCATACTGTTTATTAGCAGCTGTAGAATTATGGTCTGAGTAATTGCAATAGAAAGTAACTGAAACTAAGATAGCATTTCATTCATACATTTATTCAGTTAGCCTATTCTGTGTTGCTGTGGTCACCACTCCCCTATTTCTGTTGTAATTGTTTTTCATGGTGACATTCAAGTTAAAATAGTGCAATGCTTTGCAAGTACCTTTGCATCAAAGATGTTGAAATTAAGAGAACAGAAGGAAAAGACTATTATAACTCTTCTTGTCCCTCTCTTGGTTAGTTTGTTAGCATGTACATTATGCCCTATCAGTACCTTCATAAATAATGGTCTTGTTGAGGACCGTGTGGGTTTGCGGGTTGTTGTATTAGAAACACATATGTAACTCCTGGTAGAATATTAAAAGGTCCAACTACAAGAAAATTGCCGGACTCAAGTTAAGTCCAACTGAAGGTATAAAGAAGACAAACAAAATATATATATATATATATATATATATATATATATATATATACAAATATATGTATTAAACAAAACAATTTTACAATGGACAATAACATTTGTGTGTGTGTAAACATTGGTGTCTGTTCTTTGGTGAATGTTCATATGTATGTGTATGTGTGTATAATGTTCATGGTGTCTCCCACAAATGGGAAGATGCGGATCTTCTAAGAGAGCTTATATTGTAGTTGCTGGAATGAAGAAATGAAAAAGAGAACGAGGCGAGAACTCGCCCAGTATTTATAGTATAAGAAGAGTGACTCCTAGTGACAATTTGAGAATTAAGGATGAGCTAACTCCGACAGTCTATTCTGTTTTGATTATGTGGAAAGGCGGAAAAGTCATATTGAAGATGCTACTTGGTTTCAGTGAGAAAAAGAAATAAAGAAAGAAATGCCCTGCAAATACTTCATAAATAATGAACTATTCTGGTTTGATCATGAGGAAAGACATTTCAGTGAGAAAAAGAAATAAAGAAAGAAATGCCCTGCAAATACTTCATAAATAATGAACTATTCTGTTTTGATCATGAGGAAAGACATTTCAGTGAGAAAAAAAAAAAGAAAGAAAAAATTCAAACAGAAAAGCCATGAAATTTTCACCATTACTACTAGTTAACAATAATTTGCAATGTTTCATCTCATAATAAAAAGTTCAGGTTAACAGTGAATAATGTTGGTCAGTCAGTAAATATGTCACAGATAGGATTTATTAAGAAGGAAAATGATTCATTTTATGAACATGCTTCAATGTTTTTCCTCTTCCAATACAAGAACTCATATATTTACATTTTATATATCAATATTTACAGCACACGATGTCTCACCATTTGCAGAAAAATTCCATCAGAGACCTATATATAATATTTTTCATCACTTTAAACATGGTTTTTAGTGGATACCCACTATATATTTATTTTCATCTACTGGCCTGAATATTCAAGAAATCTTATTAAAGAAAAAAAAATATGCACATACGACAGGATTCTAACCTGTGTCCCCCTTTGCATGAGAAACTGTCATTAGATCAGAGATACAAAGGGAGATACAGGTATGTAACCTGTTAAAAGGTGCATATTTTTCTTTAATAAGATTTCTCAAATATTCAGGCCAGTATATGAAAATAAATATAATGTTTAAAATAAACAGAGTGTCTACTCAAATATGGGATCTAAAAAAGTAACGTTTAAAATCAAAGAAACCCTTTGGATTAATAAATAAAAAAATCCATTACTTCTTTTTATATATGTATTAAGTGTTGGTGTTAATAAAATAATGCTCGAGCCAATATAACAGAGATATGAGCAATATATTAATAAATCTTCAAATGCTGAACTGAGTCTCAATTCAGCACTTGAAAATTCTGAATCGTACTACCAGTGAGGAAAAACATATCTATATATATATATCTATATATCTATATATATATATTGATTGTTAATAAAACAAGGACAAACGAAAGGGTACCAATATAATCACTATGAAAAATATTTATTAAATATTACTTAACCATATGACAAAATGAAGTATATATATATATATATATATATATATATATATATATATATATATATATATATATATATATATATATTTCTGTGTGTGTAAAAATTTCAGATATACCTGTAAAAAGACCATATGAATAAAGACAAAATGAAAAAGCTGATGCATTTGTCCTCTGAGAGACTTCATCATGGCAAATGATAAAGTCCCTCAGAGGACAAAATGTGTCAGCTAAGATAATTTTTCCTTTTGTCTTTATTCATATATATAATTATAGATCCTTTGGCTTTATTTTGGTACAATCTGCTTTTTTCTTTGGTATTTATTATACTAAGAAAATATAAACAGTGTTAAAATGGTCTTTGATTAAATCCTGATTAAACTTTGACTCTGATTTCCTGATTTCATTATTATTGTACTCATAAATGGGAATGAAAATTACATTTATACTTACATATGAGAAAGAGACATTTCTGGGACACATAATGGAGGAAGAGGATTTGGAGAATTTAACACTCACAGGGCATATTGGATGCAAGATGGGTAGAGTGAAACAACGACTAATCTTCCTAATTATGTAAATGAATGATAGAGCTGTGTCTGGGATAAACTGTAAGGGGACAAATGTTACTTAGAGCTACAAATGACAAGAAAGTGTGGGAGCTGTGATCACCCACATCCTGAAGGAACATAACATGTAAAAGAAGAAAAATATTTAATCTGTCAATGCCTGTGTACAATCTGATAATTGGTCAATCCCCAAGGACCACTTTTATGATCTCTGGATAATGATAGTCTTGCTTTTATCCATTCTAAGAGTTGTGGTTGCTTATTATAGAGCATTACATTACAACCAATCAACTTTTTTCTAGAGTTGAATGCTGATATAATACCTGATGCCATATCTAGCAAGTGATAAGGTCATGGTTAATGTAATTGATATTTGCATACTAGTATTATCTTACCAGTTTCTGCAATGAATCTATCTTGGCTTTCTTTGAAAGGATTTCCAGATATTCTTCTTGCTATATGTTATGGGACCTACCTTTATGGACTAAATGGACTCATCCTATTACTATATTATGCCTCTCAAGAGAGCTGTCTACAGCTGACAAGTTGACTACTGTACTTTGCTGTCAGTCAGATGTGCAACACTTTTGTATTCGTTCTTTTTGTTAATAATCTGTTTTCACTAAATTGCTGAGTTCGAGTTTTTTTCGGACCTATTCTGGGTCCACAACACTATAAAACACTCTTCAGTACAACAATTAGTTATAATAATAATAATTGTTGCTCATCAACTTCTACATAATTAAGACAAAATATTAAAATTAAATTCATCAAGTAATCTATATATAAAATTCTTTGACTTCCATTAGCCCGTTTGTCCCTCACACCCTCTAAATTAGCCATACATTGACCGATTGAATCCAGATCTTGGGGAGAAGTGTAAATATGTAAGAGGGTACAAAGTACAGTTGGTTTTACACTTGTTTGTAGCTTAGAACAATAAATTTTCATTAAATTTTTTAGGAAAATTAAAAGTTTTATTATTTAACATACAAAATACCCCTGCTATTTTAAAAACAATTTAATGATTAAAATAAAAAAAATACTTATTTAATGAAAATGCTATATATTTTTTGCATATCTTTTCATATCGTTTTTATATGCAAGAATTCAGTTTCCAGTTCATCTTGCATTTGTGAGAACTACAATCAAGTTACAAGGCCAAAAGCTTCAAAAAGTTTGAATCTGACTCTACAAAGAAATATTTATACATGGCCAGTTGTATGTTGCATGCTCAAGAGTAAGAAATCCTAAGAATTTATTCTTCACTGTTAAAAAGGGAAAAAATAAATTTTCTTAAAAAATAATGTTTACCATGAAATCCTATTAAGGAAATTATTAAACCTTGAAGTAGGGTTTTTGTCAAAGTATTTTTTCCAAATAAATCAGCTTATTTAAATTTCATCTATTTGATTGTGAAATTGAACAAAATATAGAGTTTGTAAATCTCAAAAAAAATGTTAGTAATAGCTTCAACAATGCTAAATACTGTGAGGATTTCAACACACATCAGTATGTCACAAAAAAATTCTAGTAAAGTTAAAAAGGAGCATTATTAGGATTATAAAATTATTTATAAAGCATTAAAATGTTTCTCTGAGAAAAATAGTTCATATCCATCTTTCCAGGATGAAGTCCAAATAATAGGTAAGGAATATTGTTGGATAGTAAGAAAAGTGAAGGAAGCAATATACATGATCATTTTGGGATGAGATCCAAATCATGTATAGGAAATGTTGTTGGAAAGTAAGAAAATTGAAGGAAGTGGCATACATGATCCTCTCTGGAATGATATCAAATAATAGATAGGGAACATTGTTGGAGAGTAAGAAAATTGATGAAAGTGGCATACATGAACCTCTCTGGAATGATACCAAATAACATATAGGGAACATTGTTGGAGAGTAAGAAAATTGAAGGAAGTGGCATACATGATCATCTTTGGGATGAGGTCCAAATAATGTATAGGGAATGTTGTTGGGAAGTAAGAAAATTGAAGGAAGTGGCATACATAACCTCTCTGGAATAATGCCAAATGATAGATAGGGAACGTTGTTGTAGAGTAAGAAAATTAAAGAAAGTGGTATGCATGATATTTCCAAAACATTTCCAAAACTTAATAACTGGTCTGTATAAAATCAGGACAAGGATAAGATGTCCTAGATACAAATAAGATATCTTATAATTAGCTTCACTTATTTTTGACTGAGGCTTGTATATAATCCTTCCCCACCTTTAACACAGGTCTTTTACCTAAACAGTATCGATTTAATCAGTTGAATCTAATAATGCTTAAAAATTGATTACTCAATGAATAGGAAAACTTTACTTCAAAATGATAAAATTCATGCAACCTCCCTGTAGTAAATATAAGCAGAGTTGCCTTAATTAAATTAACCATTTTTAATACAAAAATTTATAAACATGGTATATTGAACAGGTTTAAAGTAGTTGTAAATTATAGTTTTATTATCATACACTAATTAGAAACCAAAGTAGATATATTTCCTGATTTATTGACTTCAAAAGACAAGTTATTTCATAAAACTTGGAGATTATGGATTTTACAAGAATAAAAGGGGTTCACATGTCAAGAAAGCTTTTGTCAATTTTGAAATCAAAAAATGACATAAATTATAAAAAATTATAAATTTCCTTACTCCATCACATATGTATATATATATATATATATATATATATATATATATATATATATAAATATATATATAAAACCATAAACTCTGTCTCTTACTCAGTAACCTTCTACTATAGTGGCTCTTGGGCCTTGTACAGGATGAACATTATTACAAAAAAATTAACTAAAGAATAAGTAAAAATTTTTTCAGCTTTTAAATTGAAGTGGCACTGAACATTTATCAGCCTTCTAGTTTTTTCTTGTTCTGTTTTTTTGCAGTAATCATTACCCAAGAGCAAGGCCCAAGAGCCACTCGAGAAAGAGGGTTACAGAATTGTTTCTAATGGGGGTTAATCTTTGTTCCATCATATAAATCTGTGCCATTTCAGTATAAAAGATAAAAAGTTGGAACAAATGGTTACTTAATATTGATTTAATGTGAAACTTATAAAAGGCATGAAAGTATATATTCCTAAGTGACCCATAATAGATTTCTTTTTGTTGAATATATCTTTCTGCCAAAGACAAAATTCTATTATTTTTACCATGACAAATTCTACTAGTGAGAGTTTGCCGATCTTTTAAAAATTCCATTATTAGAAAACTTTTTTTAATTTTTTACTTTTTCCTCTCCAAGAAAAAATAAAAAAATTAATCCTTTTGTGCAAATTAGCATATATACAAAATTTAATTTTTTAATGATTTATTTTCATAAAAGAATCATTGAATTAAATACCTTTCAATATTCTTCTTATTATTGTGATTATAGTTACTTTCAGCTGTCAATGTTTCTTCATTATTACTTCATATCATGTTTGTTTTATTATTTATTAAATATGTGGTTTCTTATTGCGACACGTAACTGGTTAGTTTTCCTAATCAAATTTGGAAGTTGCTGTCAATGTGTGTCTCCCAAGTATAAGGAATTCAAGTTCAAATCTTGTGAGTAGGTTTATCTTCAATCAATCTATGCTGCTTACCTAATTGCCATCAAATAATAACTTGAAAATTGCAATTGAAGGCAACAGAGTTAAGATGAGAGATATACTAGTAAAAAATTATTAATTAACGCTACTGCTTCATTTAAGAAATTTTGACATTCAACCATTAACTGCAGATTATGTGAACCCCTGTATTTGCAGTTCTATGGTTCAACTATGAATGAAAAATTTCAATTAATAGGTTAATACTCACCCACTCCACTCACACAACTTCAGCTAAAAACACCTTCACATTTTGAGGTTTTCTGTTTGTATAAGTAGCAAGATTATATCAATTGACAGCTTTGTAGACCTGTTACATAGCTTACAGCACCTGGTATTCCCCAGTGGTCACCCATCTGAGTACTGACCAGTTTCAATGTTGCTTAACCAATGTTCAGATGAGAAAAACAGTGTTTTGAAAATGATATGGCCATAAGCAGGTTAATACTGCTATATCTGATACTACTAATGGAAGTAAACAATATGATATGGTACTAAAAATCAGATTAGGGAAAATGTAGCTGTATGACTAATTTAAATAATCTTCTAGTTAGATTTCATAGCCTAATTTTCTAAAGCACTGTTACAGTAAAACGGGTTTCAAAAATAAGGAGGATGAGTTCATATCTGAAGAGATTCATTCTTTATTTTTCATCCATGCTGCTTATTTAGTGTTCATAAAAACATGGGGAAAGTGTTGCAACAAAAAGCAACAAAAATAAGATGAAAGAAGTACAATTAATAATAATTTATTTTTATTAAATAATAATAATTTATTTTTTTCATCTGTTCTTGAATACAGAATTTCATGTCATGTGTTTCTGTTTCCTGTTGTTATCACTGGGTTTGTGGAAATGGCAGCGGCACTCATGGTAGATTTGTTAAGGATGCTAGCTTCAAGTGTGGCAGATGTTGTGACTTTGCTAGACCCATAGATTGGCATCCTTGTAAGATAATCATTAAATAGATAATCATAAAGTTGAAGTAGTTGGCTCTTTCTGTTAACTGACTGACATGACTGGTGCTGTTGACAGTTATGTGTTTGCAACAATTGCTAGATCTAGAGCTGCTTGGGAGAAGTTTAGACAACTGTTGACATAGTGATGAATCATTACATCAGTTGTCACATTCAAGGCAGTGCTTACAACTCTTCTGTTCATGGTGTCTTGACCTAGATTGGTGAATGGAGTTACATCTAATACAAAATAATCATTGTATTATCAGGTAGATATTCAGTCATAATCCTACTGACAGATCATGTTCTGACTGTACAAACATCTGAGCATCCCTACTCTAGATTTTTAGCTAACCACCTGCAATGGATGGTTTAAACATATAATAGAAAATAATTCATATTTGATGCAATATACTGGGCTGAACATTGAAGGAAATGTTTATGCACATATGTGGGTATCTATCTATAATCTATCTCTATCTCTCTCTCTCTCTCTCTCTCTCTCTCTCTATTATATATATATATATATATATATATATATATATATATATATATATATATATATATAAAAATCCGGTATATATATATATGTATATATTTAACTCAACGAACTTGATATATGTTATATAAAGAATTTAAAAGCATGGATATTTAAAATTACAGTTAGTACTAAATTAAAAAAAGTAGACTTCCTAGATATAACTTTATAAATATATATAAAAAACCCAATTATACATATATATATTTAAACGAATTTATATTTATATACACTTTTCACACATATATATATATATATATATATATTCAACTTGTTCCTAATTTAGTACTGCTCAAAATAAACTTATTGCTAGTCCTGTTTCCATAATGCTAAGTCTGTAAACTGTAAAAACCAAAAAACTGGGTACAAAACTGATGTAAATAAACAAAAACTATTTAACCCTAAAATTGCAATTACTATACCACAAATTCATGTACCAGACCTTTAACCATTAGTGGCATCCTACTGGTACACATTAAAATTATCAAATGTTAGCAAACTGGTTGTTGGATTTTCTGAAAATAATCTTGTATATTAATAGCCATTGGTCTAGGTAAAATGTTACTTACACTATGCTTGGTCATGTACACACTTTGTGAAAACTCTAATAGACACATTTAAAATAAATAATTTAATTAATTAATACATAAAGTTTACTACCATTTATATTACAAATAAAATAGAAAATTGTAGTCATATACATGGGAAGAAAAAAACAATGTAAAAGTAAAAAATTGTAATTAAAATAAAATGACATAGATAGGAAATAATTAGGTCTCTTTAAAATAAATAAATAAATTAAATAATTTTTACAGCATAAAATTAATTTTGTTTTGAAAACAATTTTACACTATGAGTAATATTCCTTCTGTTATAAAGAATATAGTCTCCCTCGTCAAAAATTTTACTAAATGCAGTGATAATAAATATGAAATTAAAAATAAAATTAATATGACTAATGGATTGTAATGGCATAAGCTAGAACTCTCAGAACATAAATAATAAAATTCATGTATTATTTAATATTTTGAACCCAGATTCTTGGAATATGGAAGAAGCTGCAGTTTCCTAGAAAATTTTAAAATTTTAAAATTGAGGCTGAAAAGAAATTTTTAAATCTGAAAATGACTTAGAGACTTTTGTAAAATATTTTGTCATGAGATCTTCGTTAAGGATTTATGTGATTACATTGAAAATGTAATGAGAATTTACCATAAATATGTTGTACCCAAAACTAACCAAAAAGCTAAAAACATAATTAATGCCATTGCTGTAAGTTAAAAAGCATCATACTTCTGAACAGAAATATGATGAGAGCAGAATTTCAATCTGGATATATCTTAAATAAATGTTTTCTATTAAATTATCAAAATGCTTTAATTCTTTTTGATACTATAAGCAGAATAAGTTTCAAAAGATAACCTGCCTTTATAGAATCTGTTCCTTGGAATTTGGTATACCATTATTGCCTTTAACCCTCTACATCATTGGATCTCAACCTTTTTTGCCCAATGAACTCTTTTCATCATAAGTCAGACTGTGACCCATCCCCTTTCCAAGGTTGTCCGACTCAAAAAGTGTATTCCAAATAATATGCATATATTATTGAAAATCTTCATTCTTTTCCATATCAGTAAATATACATTTACATAGATTATTTTTATAGAGGAGTTTTACAAATTTAATAACAATAGAAAATGATGGATTTTAAACTTGCGTACATATGCAGTAATTTGTTTTAATTCATAACTAATTATTAAATAAATAAACTGAAGCGTATGTCAATAAATAAAAAGTTCAATAGAATGCTAGAGTATTGTAATTCTGTAAATAAAAAGCAAGAAAAAGTAAAAGATCTTCCCACCACCCCACTGAAACCCTGAAATCCCTTTCTAGGGGAAGTACCCCTGGTTGAGAATCCCAACTGTAAGCTGTGGGTAGTACAGACTCGGACTCTGTAGAAATAGGATGAGCAATAACTGAGAAATTATACATATGAAAAAAAAAATTAGATATCTCTAGACAAAGACATGGTCAGTGGGATGAGAACAATCTATCCCTGTAGATTAAATAAAGGGTTCAGTTTGAAATTCCCTGAAGGTTTTTCCAAATTGGCAGAGACCTGAATAAGGCCAGAGGGCACAACAGGCAAAACATTGTGATCACAACAACAAAGACAAAGATGTTAGTTTGACTGCAAATAATATAAACAATGATAAAAAAATTTAGACAGAAGGGATACTTGTCTTGTATAAAATGTAGAAATTAGTCACTCTTTACATTCTGCCCAAATAAGTTACATCATTTGAACTCTGTGATCTGATTTGTCCAGATCTCAAGAGAATATGACTTAAGCTAAACGGTTCTCAACATCCAGGGAATCTAATGTAAAACAACACGCTCTAATAATCACATGGTATAAATAATATGACAAGTGTAAACCACTATGGGAATAGGGAATATTGCTACTAAAAATAATATTATGAATTATGACAGATGAGCAGGCATCTTCTTCATATCAATGAAAATCCATTATCATTGTTTCAAGACAGCAATTTCAAATCACTTATCCATCTGACAGTTTTCTGACATCAGCTTCTTTCTGCTATGAATATGGTTGATGGCTGCTAAAGACAAGCAAAGTTTTAATCAATTATGTTTCTCATTTTAGTTACCTCAGGTACTCATGCCATTAAGAATAGATATAAAAATTCTTATGGAAAAGATATTGATCTGGATTAAAACCATTGATTTCTTTGATCATTTGATAAATGTGGCATTTTGTGTATAAACTAAAAATAATGCATCTACAGTAGTCCCCTTATGAAATATATTTATTCCAAGACATATATATTCCAATACACCCTCCAGCAGATACCTAAAACTATAGATAGAATAATTGTCATACCAAAACATAACATGATACATCTCTCATATTTAACATTAAATTTTATTCAGTTCCTGATTTTGTCCTGATTTGTCAAACTAGTGTGTGTGTGTGCATTTTTTTTTTTTTTTTTTTAATCGTTTCACCCCAAGCAATGCGAGAAGCTACTAGGACACAAGGGGTTACAGAAAATTTGGAGCAAGATCAGATAGGAGTGATAGAGGAAAGGATGAGAAGAAGGATAGTGGATAGATCAAGGCAACTGGAGATGTCGATTGACATTACAGTTGAATAGTTGGAGATTATAGCTCTCAGAGAAACTGGAATAGGGAAGGGAGTTCCACAGGCAAGAGGTGTGAGACATGAAGCTATTGGAGTAGAAGAGATGGCTACATTTAGGAGTTTCGACAGTGAAAGGGTGAGAGCAGGATGCCAGCCTCGTAGGGCACTTGAACTCATGAAATCTGGGAACCAGAGAATGCAGCTCCTCGGAGCAATTGCCATGAAAGTATTTGTAAAACAGACAGAGAGAGGTGACGGCGCGTCTGTGAGAAAGTGACTGTAGACAAGATGCCAAAACAGGGCCAATTATATTGCATATCCACCTCTGGAGCCTATCAAGAACCTCGAGGCAAACAGAAGGGGCTCCAGACCATAAGGCCAACAACCAAAACATGGACCTTACATTCTCAGCTGTGATGTCTGAGAGACAGTCTGTGGAGGGTGTTTACAGCTCTCTCCCATGCATGCATTTCATGTACAGCTGTTCTGATCACATGGGTATTCCACTCAACAGCCAGGAAGTCATCTGTCAGGTCAGACTTACATCTGGCTTTTCTGATTAATACCAAGTGAAAAGTCTATTCTGACTTGATCTGGGGTGAAACATATATAACATGATGAGCTTTATATATATGTTTTTTTTTCTATATATGCACACTTATGATAAACTTTAGTTTATAAATTATACATGGTAAGAGATTGGCAACAATAATTGCTAATAAAATGGAGCATTTATATTAATAGTCATGGGAACCTGTAGAAATTGTATAGTATTTTTTATTTTTCCCATTGTTTTATCCTGCATGTCATTATTTAAAGAAATAAAAAGGTACACATGAGAAGATTCAAAACTGACAAGGTTTTCTAGTTCACTGAAGCAAACATTAAATGCATGACTGTGTTATCACTACCTTTATTTTTCCTTTTTATGTATGCTTTCTTTTTCTCATTAAAGCCAAACAATGTCTCTGATGCATCTTTTTCTTCTATCTTTCCTCACATGGTCTATTATTTATCTGAGGCAATGGCAGGGCATCATATAAGAAGATACTCATCATAAGACTTGTTTTTTACCTTTATTTCTAGCAACATATATATACAGCTTCAACCTACACCAGAGTGAGGCTAGCTGGAAATAAACAAAAGGGCTAGGGATTTATTCTGTCCACTGCTGCTACACCAAGAACTTGTGGGCTAGCAATTACAGGGCATAATACACATGCAAACTAACTTAGTAACTAATAGAGGAACAACTTCTCCCTTTCTTAAAACATCTCACTCAGTAACCCTCTGCCTTGAGTGGCCCTTCAGCCTTGTATTGGGTAAACTCACAGTAAAAAAAGCAGAATTATACTGTAATAAATGTTATGTAATGAATAGAAAATTTTATTTTTTGTTATAGAACTTAGTAGCCTTTACAGGCAATGTTTTTCTTTCATTACTAAGTCAAGAATTTTCAATTTTTTACTTAATGGAAACACTTGAGATCTTCTTTTTAGTATATTCAAAATGTTGGCATCAATACTCCTGTACATTGGGACCATTATTAAGTAAAACTTAAGAAAGATGGTTCATGGGATAGTTGAAACCACAGAAAACAAAATCATCAATAAAGTAAGGGTATCAAAAAAAATTTGCTTGCCAAGGATACATGGCCCAGTCAATAAAAGCATCCAAAAAGTGACTTGACCTGGCCACAGCAGAGGCAACAAAAAAAACTTGGAGAGTTGAGTTACTGAAACTGAGATATCCAGAAAAGGCATGGCATGTGGAATTAGAATAATCTACACCTGTGGACTAAATAAAGGGTTCAGTCCAAAATTCCAATGCATATCACCCGAAGAAGACCGGTGTGTACAACGGTTGAAACATCATGAATATTGCAATAAAGATGAAGTCAACAGTGTGAACAATGTAAATAATGTCAATTGGTATCACTATATTTCAAAAAGCAATGTCTTTTTTTTCTTTTTAAATCATTTCACCCCAAGTGAGGCAATAATGCCACTAAGACACAAAGGGTTACTGGGAGTGAAAGAAGGAACTGGAAAACCAATCCTAAACAAGAAACAAACAAGATATAAACCTCTACTCCTGTTCAAAAGTTGGGTAAGGAATCTGATTCCTGCTTTATCTTCACATGGGACAAATTAGACTAAAAATGAAATATTGCTGGGCTGTAGCTTCTCAATCCTTGCTTTCCAGCCATGATAGAATTCAAAATCTTTTGTGTGGTTTTGTGGAAAAAAAACTAATCTCCATTCTGCAGGCTCTTTCCTAGACATAACATTGCAAACTTATCATAAATTTTCCATAGCAAATCATGAGATGAGCTTCATTCTTTAGTTCCATCAGTTCCACCAGATCTTTACAGCTGGGTAAGCTGCCAGGCTACTTCTACGGAAGCAAAACATCCTCATTTCCTCTATGTTCCAAAAGTAAGAAGAATATTCGTCTCAGCTTTTTTCCAAGAACTGCTACTTTGTGAAAGAGATTCCCATGTAGACGCTTCTCTGAGCAATATGATCTTGACCTCTTCAAGTCAAGGGTTATTCATTATTTATCCTCCTTATTTTCATAACACACACTTCATTCATCATTATTATTTTTAAAGTAACCCTCTACCTTGAGTGAACCTCAAGCCTTGCATTAGGTGAATTCTAGTATAAATAAAAATTGTGAATTTTTTTTTAATAATGTTCACACAATATAAGGCCCAAGTGCGACTCAAGGTAGAGGATTACTGTATGGAGCTGTATTAGTATAAGAAAGGGAAATATAACAGCCAAGATAGCTAATTCTAGACCACAGGTCAAGATTTAATTGGCAAATAAAATTTCAAAGTTCATTTAGAGACATTAGGAGTACAGAGTTGAAATAGACTTTACAAGGGAGTGGAAGCCCAATTCTAAACAGGAAACAAGGGATGAACCTCTACTCCTGTCAAATGAACATTCTGGAAATTTATCAGAGAAGGAAAGTTGTAATATAACTTTAGATTAATGAAGTTGTAATATAACTTTCCATTGAGCCAAACACTTCTATAACCCAAATGGCTCAAAATGTCATTCATGAAAGATAAGCCCCTAGAATATGGGCTGCAAATTCAAGCCTCATTAAAAGCCACTTCTTTAATTCTATTTTATGTAAAAGTCAGTGGGGGGAGGAGGAGTATTCAATAAGATTTATGACAAAAAGCAACAATAAAATAAAGCAAAGATTGTTCTGCATTTAATTTGTGTTTACAAATTATATTAAAATTGGTAATTAGTTAGGCCAATGCAAAATCCTGTGGATATTGACAACTAAGTCTGCCTGTTTGCTGTTCTCTTACTCATGTTCTTTTTATTGAGTGGCTGAGATCAGAAATTTGCATGAGCCACAAATTTGTCTCACAAATTCTCTAAGCTTTGATATCAGGTCTTTCTTAAATTGTAGCTTTTGGATTGGCCATGTATCTTCCAAGTATCTAGCACACAAGACATGTAAATGTGTTTTGTTCCAGGAGGTAAGCTATTTTCCCTTCTGCAGGTTAAACATTGCCTAAATATATATGTGATAAAGACATGTAATATTTCACCATTAATCTGTGGACTTATTCATGTCCCTATGTGTGTGTGTGTGTGTGTGTGTGTGTGTGTGTATATATATATAATTTTTAAGACAGGGATCACAATTTATTTCTAAAGTAAGATACAATAGTATCACACTGAATGAAATAATAACTTAAGGTACCTTTTGAGTGACTCCTCTTCAGAAATTGATATCGTCAGTACAATAGGAAACTAAATTGCTGAAAAGAAAAAATTTTTTCAACAACTGAATTTTAAAACATGAGAGAACGAAATATTAATAACAGAACCATATGTCTAGATGCAATGTAATTAATTAATGTTACATTACAATGTAATTAATTAATTAATGTTACATCGCAATGTGATTAATTAATTAATGTTACATTGCATCTAGATATATGGTTCCGTTGTTAATATTTAGTTCTCTCATATGGTATCACATCATTAATTTACGACCTGTATCTGCTATTCCACAACCATTATCATCGTATGGCAATCTTTTATGTCAACATAACAGAATATCATCTTTGATGGTAAATATCTTTTTTTAAATGTCCATATAACCACTCTGAAGATGGCTCATGTGAGCCAAAAGCTGAGATCAAGTAACAGCATAATAAAAATGTTGGACAATTTTTGTCTTTATTTTCTCCTGAAATTAAAGCAACTATTTCAAGTTTAGAACGGTTCAAGATCAGATATAATTGAGATTTCTTATCTCTTATATTTAACAATATAAGTTTGAATAATGATCTGCTGCCTCAATTCACTAAATTTAAGTTACATATAATATACATGCATATATATATATATATATATATATATATATATATATATATATATATATTTATTTTTTATTTTCAAACAATAGGAATTAAGATTACATTAGGTTAATGATCATTTTCATCTTGTAAACTGAAAAAAATTAAAAGGATTTTTCAAACCAGTCAATGGATGTTAAATTATTGAAAAAAATGGACAGAGGGAGAAAGAAAGAAAGAAAGAAAAAAGGAAAAAAGAGAGAAATAAAAACAAGAAAGTAGTGTAAGTCTGGATATGAGGGGTGGTCACAGGAGAAAGGAAAGGAAAAAAGAGGCAGGGGAAAAAAAGAAAAGAAATGACCTATTTATTTTATACACAGTAGCAATCAGAAAGTAGTTTAGACAGAAAGAAAACCTTCTTAAACAAAAATAATATATTAAATAAGGAGATAAACCCATTTATATGAAAGATAATTCAGAATTAAAGATATATTAAAAATAAACAATATATGAGAAAAAATAAAAATTAATATATTGAAATGATATTATCATCTTAAGAAGAAGTATTCATTTAACATCTACATTTAAATCAATATATTATAAATTAAACCTATATTAAATAATTCCCATCTTCAAGGAAAACAAGTTAATATTTATCATCTAATATATAATATACTGAATGAATTTTAAATAAAAGTAAAAATCTACTCTTAAAATTAGAAAGGAAAGTGAAAGAAGTGCCTATAGAATAAATTTTATAAGATATCACCCATGTAATCATGTAATTTCTATATATATTATTTATATATTATATATGCACAGTACTTATTGGAAGTGCTCAATATCAGGGATAGAGCTAATATACTTAGTTTATGAGACTGGGTTTCAAGCCCTTGCAATCGTCAGATAAATGGACAATCGCAAGGGCGTGAAACCCAGGGTCACAAACTCATATCAATACAACTAATATATATATATATATTATAATAATAATACCTTTGATGTACATAAAATTATGTAATTTGACACATGTCAAGGTAGCAGAACTTTATCAGTTATGAGTGTGAACCAATTGATAGGTTTGCCTATCAGCTGGTTCACCCTCCTCCCCGCTTCTTTGAACAGGAGTAGCAGTTTATCCATTGTTTGTGGTTCCTTCTAAAGTATTTTTTATTCTCTTTCACTTCTAGTTGATTAAAAATAATAACAAAGAGTACTCAATACTAACTCGAGCAATAATTATTATCAATAAATAAAATGTTCTTAATACATTTCTATGACTGACTAAAAATTTCGTAATATAATCACTCATCAGGGTCAGACAAATATATTCTTGTCTGACTCTGAGCAGCTATTACATCACAAAACTTTTAGTTGGTCATAGATAAATGAATATTTTATCTATGTATATATAAAATACAAGCAGAAAACTTTTTATTTATTTTTAAAGGTCATGTGTTAAA
Organism: Acanthosepion pharaonis; assembly: GCA_903632075.3. Taxonomy (NCBI): domain Eukaryota; kingdom Metazoa; phylum Mollusca; class Cephalopoda; order Sepiida; family Sepiidae; genus Acanthosepion; species Acanthosepion pharaonis. The sequence goes on along the minus strand of CAHIKZ030001373.1, from coordinate 264,525 downwards.
AATCAGATAAAAATTTTAGAAATTATTTTGACCTTTTAAAAATAAATTAATTACATAAATAAATAGACAAAATAAAATAAAATAAAAATATTTAAAAATAAATAATGATTATATAAAAAAAGCAATAACAACAACATCAACTCCTGTTCATTTAATAGGCTAAAAAATTATGTCACTTAGCATCCTCCTTAGTTTCAAATTCAAAATTGGAAAACTGCATTATTTAAATTTTCTCTATATTACTTCAATATATAAATACAAGTGACTAAATAAAATTTCCATGCTTGTCTCGATAAAATTCGTCAAGGAACAAAACACTCTGGCATAAAAAAGGCTTTCCTCTTAACATTTCTTTTATTAATATTGTCTTTCAAACAAAATGATAAAGGTTATTTGTAGTGAACGAGATAATCAAGTACCCGGAAAAAAGTTTGTGTTTTGTGTGCGATCTGCGGGGGAGGGATTGCCAAAAAAATCATCAGCAAAACTCTTATAGCGACTTACCTCGTCAACCCAGCGACAGCGCGTTCAAACTGTATTCTGTGACGAAAAAAGAAACAAGTCCGTCGCAGGAGTCGCTATAAGAGTATATTAATATGCAAATTACGGAGCATCCTATCCCGCTGTCGACTAATGGAAAAAAATAGGTTCTGCCGATAAAAGCAGTTGGTGTTGTTGGTGACTCGGGAAAGAAAATTCAGGCAGTTTTGGCTACGGCGTTCGTGAGTTATTTTCTGGCGACGCGTTACAAGTGATTTTCTTTCTTTGTGTTGTGAAAGCCACAAATTTGCTTTGAGAACGCTTACTCTTCAAGCTATTTTGGCTTTTACTTTGTCTCTCGCAAGATGGCGGAAAGACCGTTCGATATAAAACTGATCCCCGAATTCAGTGGTGATACTAGTGGACAGTCTGTGGTTGAATGGATCGAAAAGGTGGAACTGGTCTGCGAATTATGCGAGATATCGAAGATTGATCGGATTCTTCCTCTGCGATTAAATGGCGGTGCCCTTGCTGTGTATAGGCAGCTGAGTAAAGAACAGAAAAGTGACATTGAGCAAATAAAGCACGCTCTACTAACCGCGTTTGGAACTGACCGGTTAAATTGGCCTCGACCAATTCCAGGCACGGCGTCTGCAACCTGGCGAGACAGTAGACGATATTTGGCAGAATTAAAGAAACTTCGCCGTTCCAATCGCACCGCTTCCTGAAGAATGGATGACACGTGCCTTCGTTTCTGGATTGCCCAGTCATGTTAAGCAGATACTCCGCGCATCATCCAGAATGGAAAACCTGATGCTCAATCAATTGTTGACCAGAGCCCGTGCTGTCATGATCGACGAAAAAGAGGCTGATGAACCAGTGGCGCGGTTATTCAACCAATTGAAGTCAAAGAAGGTCCGACCCCAGCCATTTGTCACCATGGCGTTGCCACCTGCTATCGGTGCTCTGGGCGAATCATTTTGCCAAGAGACTGCCGCTATCAACGCGAAGAAATGCGCAGCGGGTCGGCGCGAAAGGTACGTCTCGATCTACGATGCTTTCAATGTCAGAAAGTAGGTCATATTGCCTCTAAGTGCCGGGAAATGGAATGGGGGACGCGACGTCAGCGCCGGTCTCTTCCCGCACCGAGCATGAAAGTGGCGCTCCCTGTGATTAAAGGTACGCATCAATGGAATAACGCGTGCATAGGCGTTAATAGATTCGGGCTGCTCTCGGTCACTCACCAACGGTTCGATTTGCCGACAGTGGAGCAGACAAAAGATGGACGTACTAACGGCTGATGGAAAGGCTCTTAGAAGCGGGGGGAGTTGGAAACATCAAACTCAGTATTAACAACGGTGACCCTGTCACAGTCAGTGTGTTGGTCGTGGACAGCGCGTTATTAGGTTTCGATCTGCTCCTTGGGATGGACATTATTAAGGAGCTGGGCGGCGTCACGCATTACAGAGGCAGGCGAAGTCAAGTTTTCTGATCCGCCCATCTGTGCTACTTTGAAGATCAACGAGCCCGACTTTAAGCGCAGAGTTCGACCAAAGGACGAAGACATGGACAGCATTTTGGAAATGGTCGGAAAATAACCCACCAGAAAAGCTCCAGAACCGAGTGTCAGAATATTCGGTGCCCGAACGGATGTCAAGGAAGAATACCAGCGAATTGCAGGTGTGGCTGGATAACGGATGGCTGACTCCGTATCCCGAGGAAGAGCTTGGTCCTCCAAGAGGCCTCATCCCATTGATGGCCGTGGTACAAAAGAACAAGGAAAGGTGCCCTGTACTAGATTATAGAGAACTGAACGAACATGTAGACACATACACAGCTCATGCTGATGTGTGTGCAAAAATTGAGAGAATGGCGAACGAAGGGATCCAATGTCTCTGTGATTGACCTTCGAAAGGCCTACTTGCAGGTACGCTGCACCACGTCACTGTGGCCATTTCAGACGGTGATCCTTAATGGGACGAGGTACTGCTTAACCCAAATGTGATTCGGACTCAATGTGGCGCCGGCCATCATGAAAGCCATCGTGGATGCTGTGCTATCCCAGGATGAGACAATTCGTTAAGCGACGTCAGCCTACATTGACGACATCTACAACAATGAAACCTTAGTACCCGCTTCACAGGTGAGAAAGCATCTTGCTGACTTTGGGCTCGAATGTAAAAACCCAGAACGACTGGAGGATGGTGCTCGGGTGCTTGGCTTGCAGGTCTGGGGGGAGCACAAGATGCTTTACTGGAAACGTGGAAGCGAGCTCCTGGACATTCCCAAACACATGACCCGACGCAGCGTGTTTTCGTTATGTGGAAAGCTGGTGGGACATTTTCCCGTGGGAGGGTGTATCCGCATTGCAACTGCATTTATTAAACGCAGGGTGACTGCTGTCACTTCCAGCTGGGATGACACAACTGATGCTCCCCTTAGACACATGATAGCGGAAGTCATTACTAGGGTGCGTCAAGACGACCCCGTACGTGGTAAATGGTGCGTTGACGGATGTGAATTTAACGTCTGGGTCGACGCGAGCTCCCTTGCAACAGGAGTGTCTCTTGAAGTAGGTGAAACTGTCGTGGAAGATGCGTGTTGGTTGCGTCCCGAGAAGGATACGCAACATATCAACCTGTCATTCGAAGGAGGCTAGACACACTGGGAAAGTTGGTAAGTGAATACCACTTATCCGTAGACATACAGCTGGTCAGATCACAGCAGAACAAGGCCGATACTTTAACAAGGTACCCCAAAAATGGCTTGACGCTATTAAGAAAGAGGTAGAGCCGGTAGAACATGTCTGTGTAACATCAGCGAGCAACTATAACTCAGATTTACTAAAATCTGTGCATTGCCAAAGACATCCCGTGTAAAAAACGGACCTTATATTTCGTGAGGCAGATTTATCCCTCCGTATCCAAAGCTGCTGTCAGGGCAGTGGTCAGAGGATGCAAGGAGTGTCAGTCCATCGACCCAGCACCTGTGCAATGGCAAAAGGACAAGTGAGTGTAAGCAAGGTGTGGCACCGTGTTGGAATGGACATCACCCATTATAACGGACATCATTATTTAACCCTGATTGATTGTGGCCCAACCGGTTCACTATTTGGCGGCGTCTCGTCGACAGGATTCCATAAGCGTCATTGACCACTTGGGGTCATTGTTATTTGAACGTGGACCTCCGACGGAACTCCTCACTGACAACGACACTGGACTATTCAAAGATTTTGTGGCTTCGTGGGAGTACACCTCAGATTTCGCTGTTGCGTATGTCCCATCAGGGAATGGCATAATCGGCGATGTCATCGGAGCATCAAAAGAATCGCTGCTAGGAAGCAGTGTTCCATAATGGAGGCGGTGTATTGGTACAATGTTACTCCGAGAGACAATAATGTATCGCCCTCAACTGCGCTAGCCAACATGATTTATCAGTACAAAGTCCGGTTACGAGGCATTGACGCAACGCATTCAACTGAACAGATAAACGAACGAGCGCCTTATGACTTGGGCGATCGCGTGTGGGTGAAATCTCCACATAGCTGGTGTACAACCCGGTATCAGGTGGGGCATGTCACTGGACTAAGTAACTCGCGTTCTGTGCTGGTTGATGGCATACCAAGACACATAAAGGACTTGCGTCACTATGTAGGTACAGATACGTCAACAAGTGACACTAGCAGTGAGTGCTCAGAAAGGGAACACATAATTACCATCGGAGGTAGGGCTAGCACCTCTTCAAATGGTGAAGACTCTGTGCGTGAGGTTGTCAGACCAGAAGAATCCTCAGAAGAAGAATCTTCAGAACATTCTTCAGATGATGAAGACTCTGCGCATGAGGTTGTCAGATCAGAAGAAACCTCAGAATATAACACACAATCTCCTCCAACAGTCGCCCCGCTCCGGAGAAGCTTAAGAATAAAGAGGCCCACCCATGAGTGTCACTTATGTGACAGGGGGGAGTGTAGTGAATGAGATAATCAAGTACCCCGGAAAAAAGTTTGTGTTTTGTGTGCGATCTGCCGGGGAGGGATTGCCAAAAAGTCATCAGCAAAACTCTTATAGCGACTTACCTCGTCAACCCAAGTGACAGCCCATTCGGTGTATTCTGTGACGAAAAAGAAACAAGTCCGTCGCAGGAGTCGCTATAAGAGTATATTAATATGCAAATTACGGAGCATCCTATCCCGGCTGTCAACTAATGGAAAAAATAGGTTCTGCCGATAAAAGCAGTTGGTGTTGTCGACTCGGGGAAAGAAAATTCAGGCAGTTTTGGCTACGGCGTTCGTGAGTTATTTTCCTGACGCGTTACAAGTGATTTTCTTTCTTTGTGTTGTGAAAGCCACAAATTTGCTTTGAGAACGCTTACTCTTTTTATTTTAAATCTCTTAAGTTTCTTATAATCTATTTATCTAGTTTCCTTTTTCCCTATAATGATATGCATACATATTTTACACTAGTATCTTTTAAAGGAAAAAAAAAAAATTAATATTCTAGATTTATATCTGAATTTCTATGTACACACACACATATTTCTAAAGATTTATTTTTAACCCAACATTTTTATTACTTCAAACATTATTATAGTGGATACTCATATTTGAAATAGATGCCTCAATTTTATTTTAAGCAATGTGCATTAAGTGAGTCTATTGGCCTGCACCATTCACATTCAAGAAATTTTAATAAAGAAAATGCATTCTCAGGTATAAAACATATTTTCTTTATTAAGATTTCTGGAATGTGCAGGCTATAGACATAATGCACACTGTTTAAAATAAAATTGGGTTATCTATTTCAAATATGTGTGTCCACTATGATAACATTTAAATTATATATATATATATATGTACAAATATGTATAAACAATTTCCAAATTGTTGGCATTTGCTATGCTTATATAAAAGCTGAATTACTTCATCTAATTCTACATCATGTTGATACTTTTCTAAGACAACCTATTAACCTCCTAAATGTATCTAAGTCACAAGCCTATTATGAAAGAATTTGCTGTTAATAATGAAAATGTTTTTAAAATCATTTCAAGATTGTGACTCTCTCTGCGTATGTGCATATGTGCCTTTGAAACAATTTCGGCATATGACCATTATAAAAATTATGTTAAATAGATACCAGTTTAAATTCCTATTTGAAACTGTATCCAGGTTCAAATTAATTTCAGCTAAGCTTGTCTTATCTGGGTACAGTTAGCATTGTAGACCAAATTCCATATTTATATATGTGAAACTTAACAAATACTCCAATAAGAGATTTTATTAACAAGACAACAACAGAAACCAAATCATATATTAACACTTTCAGTACCAAATTATGTTCATTAACTTTTCTCTATTTTGCCTGTTAAGCACCAAACAGTATTAACATCTCCCTTTTAAAAATTCACACCATATCTTCATTTTGTCCTCTGTACTATTGAGACTAAATCCTACTTTCCAGCAATGTCATCTAGTCTCCAAGGAATCTCTGCTTTTTATTCTTGGCCTTACATAACGAAAAGTTGAGATTAAAAGTGTAAATAGTGAATGTTATGCTTGAAAGCTTGATAACAGCTACATTGTCCTACATTATATCTGATAAGATTATGTCATCTCTATTTCCCTTTAAAAATACTAGTGTAAAATATGTATGCATATCATTATAGAGAAAAAGGAAACCATATAAATAGATTATAGGAAACTTAAGAGATTTTTTTAAAAAGAAACTTTTATCATTTTCTTACTACATACCATCTCTCTTAATTAGAATTTGAAGATATACATTTTTATTCATGAAACACACAGCAGATATTTATCTAAGCTAAGCTTACTCTTTGTCTGGCAATCCGCTACAATAATGAAGCACCCAGTGAGTACCAAACTTACTACTACACTGGTGAATGGGTAGGAAGACTTACTAATTATTGCTTTACTCTTATTGACACACTCAGTATAGAAGAAAAGGTTAATTTAACAATGATTTTTCCAGATACAAGACCTACTATTTAACCCATATCTGGAGGGAGGAGATAGATTCATACATTACCCAAGGATACTTGTGACTGGGGATTTAAACTCAGCTCTTCAATTTCTGATTCTAAGCCACTATCCAATAATGCACCTACATATCCATGCAATTGGGAACAAATTATTAAGATAATTCAACCAATCTTTCTGAGATTCTTGAAATCAGATATGTTCTTCAAGCATATACGGCTGGTGCAATGGTTAGTGTTCTGGAATGAGAAATCATCAAACCGATTTTGTTTTGTTACACTCACTTTCACAGAAATACCCATAGGAAAGGTATGAATCCATCACTTCTGCTCTTAGCTAAGGGCATGGCAGACTGAGCTCTCTAACCATGGCTGGTAACCAGTCTAAAAGAAGCTATATAGCTCTGGCAAGCAAATTCTATGCAGCCAATGAAAGGGTTGTGGAGATCACAATGATTCTATGATTTTAACTGTGTTCAATATGATGGATAGATATTCAACTTAGGCTTGGCAAATATAACAATTATGGGTGACATTTTCAAGAGACACATCAGTGACACATGGGGTGGAATGAAGGCAAAGCGTGTAAACTAAAACTAGTCACATGACTTAAGTACATGTCATGATTATATAGTTTTGACCATGAAGAACCATGCTTGTGTGAGTGCTTGTAAAGCTATAGTTGTCAGTGAAGGATAGTGTTGAAACATGTGTTTAAGTAGTATTCAAAAAACATTGCTTCACCATTGCTCTTTCAAACACCCAATGACTTAAGACTTGAGATGGCACAAAGGCCATATTGTGAGAGGTGGTCAGGAGATTTGAAATATAAGCTCAAAATTTATGCATCTGTCTGGTCAAATCCCTGAAAATTGATTAAAACTAAATAATCAGCAGAAAAATCAGAAAGTATTTATAGAAAAAAGCAGAGGGATGTTACATTATGGCAGTGGGAAAGTGACTGAAGCTGAGATGCTAGGTCAGGATCATTGACATTGCAGATACTTTTGGGGATTTTATCAGGAATCTCTAAATATATAGCAGAAGCATCAGACTAGATGTGGCAGCAATATTCAAACCAATGACTTATAAATATGTAAGACTAGCTTAAAAGCCACCCTAATGGACAGCATCTTGATTGGGCCTTCATCACAATAGGTAGAGAAGAATAGATGCAATAGGCAACAATAAACTACAGAAGAACTCAAAATTGATCAATGCATTTAGGTATTGCATTTACTCCATTTCATTTAAAGACAATTTCATGTACATAGGTTCTTACTTACGGTACAAACAATTATTTTTATTTGGGTGACTTTTACTGGATTTCAGAATTCATTTCGATTATTCCCAAATTTATTTCCAAGTTATAAAAAAATTGTTATCATACAAAAAAATTAATTGCAAAAAATCGCATAAAAAAAAAGCCAAAAACAATCACAGTAATGAAAACTTGGGAATCCGAAATTTCAGGATTGTGGGTCCAGATCCAGCCCAGAATGTTTTTAATTTGCTCATGGAGTCAACCTGATTCTAAAATGGTATGATATAGTGGGCTACGACCTCTGGAAGTAAAGTTGAAAAAGTGTGACACAGTGAAACACTGACATTCACATTTATTATATGGATAGATTCTGGCAAGAAAAATAGTCTAGCATGACACAGTGAACCAAATTTCCTAGCAGCAGACCTAGCTATTGATTCAATATCATCTTTCCACATCATGTCAGTGGAAAACATTAGCCCAAGGAAGGCACCAGAAGTCACTCACCTGGTGACTAGCATCAACGATACTAATGTAAGGCAGAAAGGGGCCTCTCAGATTAATAGATAGTAGTTTTGTTTTGGAAGTGTTAAAATTTACAAACCATTTTTTGCTCTGGTAGTGAGAGATACAATAAAGTTTATACTAAATAGAATAAAAATTACTACAATTTTCTTTACTTATTTATTCATTATAATAGTGATGTTAAAATAATTATATTTCATTCGTTTTGTAAAATTATATTCACCAATCCTCTGCTCTATATTAATTTACAACCCTTAAACAAATGCCCTTTTTTTTTCTTTTTGTGAAAGCCATAGTAGATTATTTGGGGTTTCCTGTGGAGTACTTTCTATTACTGCTACAAAGTAATAGGTAGCAGTTGGTGAAAGTGTTGAAAATCTGAGAACATTTTGGCATCTGAATAACACCCAATTCTTGACAGGGCTGTTTCTATACCCCTCTTTTGGTTATGGTGTAGGTCAAGATAAACAGCTTTTATTTACATTCTATGGAAATTCCTCAATACACACCATTACTTTTCATTTAAACAGAATTAACAGTCAAATTCACTTGTGAGTAATCTCTAAGTGAAAAGAGCACTTTTCATTTCATTTACCTCCTATCTGCTTATCTCATTTTGACTGAAATTATCAGGACCCAATTTTTACAACCTTATAAATTTTTCTAGTTGTAATCTACTAGAGGGGATCAATAAGTCTGTTGCCTAACACAGTTAGCTGAATTTTGACATGAAATTTTCACTGTATAATTTTCAATCTATGTAATCCATATTCACCTTTGAATTATGTGCATTTACAATTATGTGGAAAAATAAATATTATTTTGTAAAATTATTATACTATGGATATTGATGTACCAATATATGTACCAACAGACTAAATTTAAAAGAAAAGAAATCAATTTATATCCAAGACCTGAGAAAATACAGATAGTAATATTTTCTTTTATTGTAAAATGCTATAATTGGTTTTTAAGATTTTAGAAGGAAAAAAAATTATATAATTTATTTTAATCAAATTGGTAGCTTTTGATTGATTGATTGATTTGTTTTTTACAGCTTATCAACCCATTGCAGGTTATTTCAAGCCAGAAAATATTTATACACTATAAGAATTTTATTAAAATAATGATTTAGTGATGCAAGTCTTAGTAATTAACCTATATTTAGGGGGAGAAAAGGTGTATTCATATCTTTCTCAAGGGTATTTGTGTATAAGTGTATATAACAAACCTGACTGAAATTAGAACTTGGCTCTCTGATTAACAATTCCATGCTGTTATCCATTACACCACCTGCACATCCAAGCTTACAGCACCTGGTATTCCCAAGTAGTCATCCATCTAGGTATTGACCAGGCTCGACATTGCTTAACTTCAGTGATCATACTGGTGTTTCAATGTGTTATGGCTTTATACTGGTAGTTTTTGGTAATATTTGATAGTAATTTACTGTTTTATTTGAGTATGGTGTATTTCAACACATTATCCTTAAAATAATTTTATTAATAGTGTATGCTATAGCAAAAATAAATTAAAAATCACCATATAAATAATTATAATAGTTTCTTCTCTCATACTTGCTTGAGGTGAAATGATTAAAAATATTATGTTTTGCTTATAAACAATAGTAATATTACCTAGAATTCAATTATTATGAGATGACACATTGTCAGTTGTTTTTCATTTTTTGACTTGTATTTTTTCCTCTTAATTTTAATTGATTTCTTAGTACTATTAGTAATAGCAATATTATCTTGACTTTTACTATTAGATGAGGCATTATCAACTATTATGTTGTGATGTGGGGTCTGACAAGACACAACACTTAACCAAATCAGTCATGATACTAGCATTCAATACTCAGCTAGACTAGTCACTGCAATAGTCTTCTTTGCTTCTAGACAATTACTTATCATGAATGGATCAGTTCATTCATGATAGTAAGGAGGGTAACTCGCTCTTACCGCAACAAATTATTTGTTTGTTATAAGTATTTCTCTTATTTTAATTTCAGTTATATTTTTTTTACAGTAGAAGTGTTAGTCATCATGATATAATAATGTAAAATTTTATCATAATTAGATGAAGCATTTTCAGTCATTAAATTTGGTTTAGAAATTCTTTCATCTTAATCTCAATTTCCATTTTAATAAACTTATCAAATTCTGGCTGAGTCTGTTTCATTTACTTCACACTAATATCTTAGGAAAGGCATGAACCTATCTTTACCCAACAGATCTGACTAAAGTAGGGTAGAATGAGCTATTTAAAGAATGACAACAATGAATTCAAAACCATGGAGATAAAACAAGATGAAGAGATCACTCCCTACCCACCCCCAGTTTTCAAAGTGCCAGACTAGGCCAAAAATGGAGCCAGGCTGCAGCTACCCTGTTCACAATGGAAAGTGTGGTTTGATGAATTGTTTTCCACCATACAACCCCTTTCCACTAAATGGAATATTGCTAGTCTCTCACTACTCTACCACTATTTTCATGGCAGATGTTCTGCATTCCTTGGTTTCACCAGTCCAAACCTTCACAGCTAAGAACTGCCATACCATGTACACCGAGTCAACTCAGCCTCATTCCTTTCATATTCCATTAGTAAGGAGTAAGTTCCACTCAAACAGTTGTAGCAATGTAAGCTTCAATGTGCAAGTAGTGTAACAGATAATTACTCAGAATCGTTAATCAGAGAGCTGAGTTCCAATTCCCGTTGAGTTCGTTATATTCACTTACATGCAAATGTGAATGGTAATGGTATGAATACACCTCTTCTTCCTTCAGAACTCTAGCAATGTGGAACAAACTCCCAAGAAATGCTTCCCTGATCACTAAAATTTTAACCTCTTCATGTCAAAGATCAACCATTATCTATCCTACATATCCTCAATATGCAACCCTTGCTCCCTCCCTAATATTCCCTTATAATATCCCTAATCAGTAACCCTCAACCTCGAATAGCATTTTGTTTTTGTATTAGGTAAACAATAATTAAAAAAAAAAAAGAAAAAAAGGAACTTCTGGAGAGCAAAGATCACATATATCTGAAAGGGAAATAGCATTTTAATAGTAATAGTGTTAATAATAATATTACTTTGAATTTTTATTAGATAAAAGTATTGTTAACTATTATTAATTACTGACTAATATTTTTTCATCTCAATTTTAAAACTTTTGTATTAGGTAAACAATAATTAAAAAAAAAAAAAAAAAAAAAAAACTTCTGGAGAGCAAAGATCAATATCTGAAAGGGAAATAGCATTTTAATAGTAATAGTGTTAATAATAATATTACTTTGAATTTTTATTAGATAAAGTATTGTTAACTATTATTAATTACTGACTAATATTTTTTCATCTCAATTTTAGTTACTTTTGTATTAGGTAAACAATAATTAAAAAAAAAAAAAAAAAAAAAAGGAAATATATCTGAAAGGGACATAAATTTTAATAGTAATAGTGTTAATAATAATATTACTTTGAATTTTTATTAGATAAAGTATTGTTAACTATTATTAATTACTGACTAATATTTTTTCATCTCAATTTTAGTTACTTTTGTATTAGGTAAACAATAATTAAAAAAAAAAGAAAGAAAAAAAAGGAACTTTCACATATATCTGAAAGGGACATAGCATTTTAATAGTAATAGTGTTAATAATAATATTACTTTGAATTTTTATTAGATAAAGTATTGTTAACTATTATTAATTACTGACTAATATTTTTTCATCTCAATTTTAGTTACTTTTGTATTAGGTAAACAATAATTAAAAAAAAAAAAAAAAAGAAAAAAAGGAACTTCTGGAGAGCAAAGATCACATATATCTGAAAGGAAATAGCATTTTAATAGTAATAGTGTTAATAATAATATTACTTTGAATTTTTATTAGATAAAGTATTGTTAACTATTATTAATTACTGACTAATATTTTTTCATCTCAATTTTAGTTACTTTTTGTCACAACTCCTCAGACTGTCACAACTGTTATTAACAGCATGCATAAGAAATAAGAACAAACTGTAGTAGGTCAAGTGGGAGAGCAGCTGTCTCAGTAAGACAAGCTTCCTGAAGAAAAAGGAATGTCGTCTTATTATTTTTGACCTAGGCTGTTTAGTTATGTGGCTCATTAAGCTGATTGTCTGATGGAGCTCATCTTCATTTGCACCTGGCTTCTTTGGCATAACTATGAAGATTGATTTACTGGGGTTTTCTGGTATGTTGCCACTGTTGTATATTTTGTTCATTATTTCAGTAATATTGTTGAACAATGTGCATTGTAGTGTAATGGATAATGGCTCAAAATGAGAAATCAGAGAGCCAAGTTCAAATTCCAGTCAGGTTTGTGATATTCACTTACACACAAATATCCTTGAAAAAATTATGAAGTAATCTCTTCTCCCCCTAACTATGGGTTAAATTGTAGGACAGTTCTATAGCCTTGGTTAGCACCCAGTCAAAGAAAAAACAGCAATCTACTGCAGGGCAATTTTCTCCCTTGTCAGCCATAATTCGAAAAAGACATGATCACCCAATCAAGTATCCCGTATGGCACGTAACTGAAAGAGGCAACAGTGATTTAGGTGAGGAAGATGTGTGGAGACACATGATCGTTCAAGCGTGTATCACATATGGCACTTAACTGACTGAGTCTTGTTGATCCTGAAATTATCTAAGGCAGCCAGCATCCCTATCGCAATTCCATCTGTCCAAAGGAAACAGAAATAGAACATGTGATCAATATGGAAGTTCTAAAGAAAATGGGAACTAAATGGAGAATAGTTAAAATCAGAAAGAAATAGTTGACATTTCTGAGGCACATTATGAGAAAAGAGAGTTTGGAAAATTTAACACTCACAGGATATATTGAAAGAAGGAGGGTCAGAGGGAAATCAACCTTATAAGTTTTAATGAATGGATTGTTTGACTGGGGACAAAGAGTAATAGTAAAGAATCAAATGTTACTTAGAACAACAAGAGAGAAGAAGCTGTGGAGGACCATGATAATCCATGTCCTGAAGAGACATGGCAAATAAAAAAAGAATAAGAGTATCGGTAATAATATTTTCTTGAATTTTTATTAGATGATATATAATCAACCATAATTTTTGACATTCCATTGTATCCACTCCAACTGCCATTAGTAAACTGTGTGGATGAGAACTGAAGAATAAAATTCAAAATAATCTGACTATCAATACTAATAATGTGTGTGAGCAAAACATCAAATGTGATGACACTGAGCATTCAAATGACAAATCTTTATGGTTAAATTTGATCTTCCGTGCCATTGGCTCTGATAGCTCAAATGGGTGGAGCAACTGTCCTTACATGATAGGCTTCCCAAGAAAAAAAAAAGATATATTCAATTTATTTTAATCATTTCATTTCAAGCAAGGCAGAAGAGCTACTAAGACACAAGGGGTTACTGAATGTGAAAGAATAAGAAAAAGAGAATCATCTTCCATGCTATTGGCTCTCATAGCTCAAATGGGAAGAGCAGCTGTCCTGATAAGATACACTTCATGAGGAAAAAAAAAAGACAGATTCAAATTTTTTTTTCTAATCATTTCATCCCATACATGGCAGCAAAGCCACTAAGACACAAGGGGTGACTGAATGTGAAAGAAAAAGAAACATTATTAAGGAGTGAAAACAATAGAAGAGTAATCAAGAAGACCAATAGATAATGATTGACATTCCATTTAAATTTTTGAAGTTCAAAGCTGACTGGAAAGCATGAAGCCAGAAGAGATTGATTGATTTGTTTTTTACTGCTTATCAACCCTTTGCAGGTTATTTAAAGCCAGAAAATATTTTTACATTGTAAAAATTTTTTTGGGAGACAATAATGATTTAGTGATACAAATCTTACTAATTAACCAATATCTGAGGGAAGAAGAGTTGGATTCATACCATTCCCAAGGGTATTTGCATGTTAAGTGAATATAACAAACCCAGTGGGAATTAGAACTCAACTCTCTGATTAACAATTCCATTACACTACTCGGACAGCCAAGCTTACAGCACCTAGTATTCCCATCTAGGTACTATGTTGCTTAACATGATCATATGTGAACTGATATTTCAATGCTATATGATCATAAGCCTTCTGGAAGAGAGTTCCACAAGTGAAAAGTGGGAGAGAAAAAATTATTAGCATAGAACTTACAGATGTATCTAGCCAATTCAAATGTAAATCTTCTGCTCTTGAGGCAAAAAAATAAATGAATAAATAGTAAATAAAGTTTCTGGGTTTAGGCAGAGATGTTTGAAGTATAGAGTTGAAGTAGAGTTTAGAAGGAACTGGGAAAATTGTTCAGATCACTGATCAGAATATGCCACCTGCTTGAAAAGCCTGGTTATATAAAAAAAAATCTAGCTTCAAAACTGTCAGTAGGGTAAATAGGAGAACATTAACTGAAAAAGCATTAGAATCTCTGCTTAAATCTGTAAATACAGAAATTGTGTCAAGTAATTTTTATATATACACATACAATTGATGTTATATACAGGGTGCAATGGTTAATATATATTATCCATGATCAAAATTGCTAAAAAAATTCAAATAGCATACTTTGAAAATGAAGACCACCAACAGGGGCACTTTGTAAGGCACATGCCTCCACTAATGATAGCCTTACGACATTCTTAGATTTCTCCTTATCTAAATTTGAAATTAATGTCTACTTAAGATAAAATAACTAAAATAACTTATTAACTAAAATTGCTTGTGGTTGTTCAGTGACAAACAGTGCTGAGCAAAAACAAAAATACTTATTAAAAGAAAAAAATGTATAATACGAAAATGGCTCTGACTATCATGTACAGAGGTTACACAACATATGAATGACAATTCAAATAAAGAAACAAATTCACATTCTTTGATATTCTTGGCAATTGTGAGATATAAAGGCCATGTCATGCAACTACACTTCTTCCCACAATGCCCAGTACCTTAGTATCAATACCATAATCTACATCAAGGTGCTGGTCAGGTTAATCAAGCCTTGAATAGAAGGGCTGTTTTGGCGTGTCAGGTTTTGTCATGCAAAAAACTGAGAGTAACATAGATTTTTATTTATAATTAAATTCAAACAACATAGGCTATAGAAACATAGATACAAGTAACACAATATACTGGAATAAGTTTACTATTTTACATGTTAATATAGATTCCTTAACATATTATACCTTTCACTGATTAATTTAAATTTTTTTTTCTCCTGCTCCAACTTTAATATAACTTGGATCAGTTTTTATTACTTTCCAAAGATCTTTGCTTGAATATTGTTTCCTATCCTCATATACATCACTTTTAATTATATAGACAAAAATCTTTCTTAATATTTGGAGAAGTGGGGGGCATTCTATTAACTCGGTGTCTTTAAAACTTTTTTGGCAAAATGTGCAGAATCCGAAGTGCATTGCTTTGTATGAATATTGTCTTTAGTTTAAAGATTCTTTGTTGTGACTTGCACCACTCAAAATTGTTTTTGCCAAGAACTTAGAATAATTCTTTGCATTTATCTTGACACTTTCATTAAGTTTGAAGGAATCATTAATTTTTACAACTACTGTTCTAACCCCAAATATTACTCCACCCACCCCTGCTATCTTCTAAGTCATATTGATTGACTACCTCCATAAAGTTTTAATAAATGTACCTCTACATTCATCACTAAAATTTACTATTATAAAAATATTTTTTGTTAAAGCCAATATATAAAGATGAATAAAATAAACCTTATTGAACCTCATTATTAGGACTAAAACTTTTCAGCTTAATGTTTAATCAATTGAAAATGTTTAATCAATGTCAGTCTTGTAAGACTGTTAATCATCTTAAAGAACCATTTCTGCCTTCAAATAGCATGGCTGATACTAACCTCCCAATGAGCGAAATAAAGAGTTCAGTTCGACATTCCAATCACCTGAAGAAGGCTGGAGTGTACATTTGCCGAAACGTTGTAATAAATATGGCAACAAAGATGAGAACAATAGTCTGAATAATGTAAATAGTGTACATAATACCTCATCGCAGAAATATAGACAGATATCAAAGAAGAATTTGCAATGTCATCAGTCCTGATCTGGCATCTCAGTTTCATACACTTTCTATAAATATTTTCTTGGCAATTATTCTGATGAGCTTTCCTCATTGATATACCAACTTCATAAATTTAAACACAGCTACATTTCAGGATTTTGCTGTTGAAATTGCAAGTGTAACCATGAATTCTGTGCTAATAATTTCTTCTCTCACACTTCACACTAATGTAACTCTCTTCCAGCTTCCTGCTTTCCTGTCAACTACAATCTTTAAAAAAGTTAAATGCAATGTCAGTTGTCATCTTTTGTCTCCTTGAATTCTGTTCTTTTATTGTTCTCTGTGTGTCTTTTACTTTAAGTGAATCCTTGCCTCCTAGTGCCTTCATTGCCTTGCTTACATCTTTTTAGATGGATCTTTTT
Organism: Acanthosepion pharaonis; assembly: GCA_903632075.3. Taxonomy (NCBI): domain Eukaryota; kingdom Metazoa; phylum Mollusca; class Cephalopoda; order Sepiida; family Sepiidae; genus Acanthosepion; species Acanthosepion pharaonis. The sequence continues at coordinate 247,785 of CAHIKZ030001373.1, read as the reverse complement.
ATATAACAATTTAGATTTGTGCTCAATGACTAAAATCTAATCAGGAACAAAAAACAAACAACTAACCAGTGACAGTTGACAATACAAGCCACACACATAACATTGAGACCTAACAGCCACTCCTACTAACAAAGAGAAGACTGCTTAGATTTTATATGTAAGGTCTCAAGTACTTTCAAATGATAATCTGAATGCGCTCTGATGATGACTGAGAAAAAATCTCAGGCAAAAGACAAGGCACAAATTTGATTACTTATGAGGTGTTCCATGAAATTTTGGAGTCAAAATTTTCAAATATAGATACTTAACCATATCACACATTTGGAGAAACCTGATTTTTTTTTTTGATGGGGAGAGTTCACAAGAATAAATTTACATAAGCACTCATTTAAAAGTTTTAACAGTTTTAAAAGTTATAAATTTTACAAGTATATACTAAAAAGGTTGATGTGAGAGATTTCAAATAAATCCTCAATGTTCATAAAATATTGTCAGATTGAAAATAGCAATATTTTAAATGTAGAAAATTGAGAATATCTTCTACTGATTTCTTGTAGGAGATATTTTTATTATTAAATTTTTGCTGATTTTTCATTAATATTTTTATTGCTTTTTATTACATTTTTTTCATTATATTCTACAATATTTTTTTAAGTAACCAGAAATTGTTTCCAATGAAATTTGCACATTGTGATAAGAGGCCACAAATCTTATTGCTATTTCTTCTCACAATGTACAAATTATAGATTGATAGATTGAAGAAATATTAAAATATCTCTATCTATAAAAGGCAGGATATGTGTGTGTGTGTGTGTGTGTGTAACAAATGCACAGACACAATTTTCGACTGATTTGCATCAAAATTTACATGCACATGCTCCAAGTTAGTGGCAAGGCCAAGACCGACTTTGCATTTCCCAACTCCCATCGATAGTGGAAATAATCAATTTTTTCATGCTTCTACAGCAGTTTTCATGTAGTTTGTGGCCATTTTTTACTGGCCAGAGTGAGAGCCTATAGCTGGCTGCCACGATTAGGCAGGAAGATTCTATTGGCCAGCATGAGAGCCAACAGCTGACTGACATGAATGTTAACTAGCATGCTTGCATGCAAAAAAAATCGATAGCTGCATTCATCACAAGTGGGAAAAATTTAAATCTGCATGGCACTTTACTCCATTTGGCTCATTCGCTTTCTTAAACTCAACGTTGATTCTGATTCTGCAGAACTGGGTTGGGTGTGAAAAAGCATTTGTTGTTAACATTCTTTTTTCATTCATTTTTTTCCAGTTACGAGTCCTTTTTTAAAGCTGATCGTTTTGTGTTCATTTTGTTTAGTTCTTTTTTTCGTAACAGATTTAATATTTAGTATAGAGCTTAGAAAAACTTCGCAGTGTGAGATAGGCAAGAAGTAAGGCATATAGCAACATCAGCATGGCAAAGGGCACTCCTTTAAAGGCAAGGAAGGGCAAAAGTATTTTAAGTCAAGTGATAGTGATTGCTGTATGAGTTGTACGATTTTTGAATCAAGCACAGGCAACGCCGGGCCATGCTGCTAGTCCTATTATAATTGTCCTCATCCATCCCTTTGCTAGTTCACACAACCATTATGCCATGCCTACACCTCCTAAATAATGGACTATTTCATTTTGTTCACATGGAAAGAGGAGAAAAGACAGTGAGAAAATGAAAGAAAGAAAGAAAAATTCATTCATTCTTTACAACTTTAGCTCCATTATGTCCAAGTTTGAACTTGTACAAATATAAAATATCAAGATGATGTGTTGAAACAATTTCCATAAACTAAAAAAGAAAAAAAAAGGTAAAAATTAATAAGATTAAATTTTTATTGAATATTTCACAATATATTAAGAAAAAACATTCACAATATATATGCAGTATCAAATCGATCACTGACTTCATAAAGAGTTATCTACACTATTTACATTATTCGGACTATTGTCCTCATCTTTGTCGTCATATTTATTACAACGTTTCGGCCTTTCAGTATCTGTCTATATTTCTATTTATTTATTTTATTTGGACTATTGTCCTCATCTTTGTCGTCATATTTATTACAACGTTTCGGCCTTTCAGTATCTGTCTATATTTCTGAGATGAAGTATTATGTACACTATTTACATTATTCGGACTATTGTCCTCATCTTTGTCACCATATTTATCACAATGTTTTGGCCATTGTATGCCCCAGCCTTCTTCAGGTGGTTGGAATGTCGAACTGAACCCTTTATTTTGCTCGCTGGGGTAGACTGTTCTAGTTCCAATGGATGTCAGTTATCAGTTATCTCCTGTTAATTCCCCTCTCCAAGTTCTTCACTGTCTTAACCAGGTATTGAACTCTTTATACTAAAGAGTTATCTGTACTTTGTTTTTATTTACATATGTCACCTTTAAATTGTGCTTACGTCATATTGATAACTGTATAGTATTACAAATTGGGAAAAAGTCAACATCATTAGTATGCACTTAGCAATGTTATAAACACAGTTTAAAACTTGACGTTTGTAAACAAAAACAAAGTACAGATAACTCTTTAAGAAGTCAGGTATTGATTTGACACTGTATTTATATTATTATAAGAGGCCCATTCCTAAAGTAATAAAAATCAATATTTTTCACTTCTGACAAATGTTGTGACAAATGTTGCATTCTTGAATGGCCATATATACCTCACGTGGAAGTACATTGTCAAACACTTCCATCTTCTTAGTAAAAATAAAGCAAAACTGATTTTATTTTACCTATCTAATTTATTTATGTATATCTTAATTATTGTTTACCAAGGTAGCTACTTCATGTATGTGTATATGTTAATTATTGTTTTATTTTTTTTTTGTGATGCACTTTAAACCTGGTTCAATAAATAAAATAATTATTTCTCTTAAGAACCAAAACAAAAATTATCAAATGTTAACTCTGTAATAAATAACTTTGTGTCCAATCACATGAATGCTTTTTCTGCACAAAATCAAATGATGGTTATGTTGTCTGTAGCTGTTGTGGCTTGAGGAAGGTCTACCAAATGCTAATCTAGAAAAATTATTCCCCACAAAAAATCTCCCTATTTTTTACAAGTGGACCATTCAATCTAAGTAGTTTCAATTTTAGTCATATAATGTTTCTTGATAAATAGCATTATTTCATATCAAGCCAAATGGAAATAAAAAAAATGTGTCTCCATTTGAAAATTTTCTTAAACCAAAATCTTATTCTTCATTCACTAATAAATCCTCAGATATAAAATTTATTCTATTTACATTATTCAGACTATTGTCCTCATCTTTATTGTCATATTCACAATGTTTCAGCCATGATATATGTTGGAATTTCAAACTTTTATTTAGTCCACTGGGGTTGATTGTTCTAGTTCCACATGCCATGCCTTTTTTTTTGGATATCTCAGTTTCAGTTATTTCCCTTTAGTAACTCAACTCTCCAAGTTTTTGTTCACCAGGTATTGAACTCACAACTGTTTGGGTCAAGTCACTGGATTATGTCAACCAATGCTTTTATCCACTGGGCCATGTCTCTTGACAATAAAGATGAGGACATCAGTCTGAACAATGTAAATAGTGTAAAGAGTTACAATACATCATCTCAGAAATATAAACAAAATTTATATTGTTTTCAGCTTTTGCTAAATTAAGAACCAGATTGAACTTATACAAGTATAAAAATATGGAAATATTGAAAGGTTTTTCTATATTTAGTGAAAAAAATGAATGGAATGAAGTAAAATTTTTCTCAATAGGGAAATATTATTTAATAAAACATCAATTAAAAACTTTCAGAAAAAGTACATCAAGCATAAAATAAAAAAAAGTATTTATTGAATCTTGAACAACTTATGTGTATATGTATATATATATATGCATGTGAATGGGTGTGTGTTTTAATGATTACAATAATAAAACCTTGACCCTAGTTTCTTGAATTTCGGTATACCCCATTCTGAGAAACTTATCTTCGTGGATATCAAATTTCAGATATTTCTGAAGATTTGAGAAGAAAATATGTAAGTTATTCATAGACTCAAGGGTAAAGCATCAGACTGGAGCTTGCATAGGTTTCCAGCCTTTATGCTCATGTTGGCTACTTTAAATTACCAAAGAGAAAAAAAACAGTTCAAAACTTTCCATAATCAGAATTGGATCTTCTAATATGAATTTTATAAATAAAGTGGTGTTATCTTACAATAATTGTTATTGCCTTAGAATAAAAATAGATTTTCTTTTTTTTTATGACTGAACATTTCAGATCTTTTGGCTCCAATTCTACTGCTATTGAGGCAACATTACTCCTCTCATAATTTATTCTTATATAACATTAGAAGGTTTATCTAATAATTTAGACAGAGCTTAAGATCTTTTGACTCCAATTCTAATACATCTGGAAACAACATTACTACGCTCATGATTTCTTCTTACATATCAATAGGAGGCCCCTTTGATAATTTACATATTTTGGCTCTAATTCTATTGATATTGAGGTAACATTATTACTCCCATGATTTATTCTTATATAGCAATAGAAAGCTTCTTTAATAATTTTGGTAGATTTTAAGATCTCTTGGCTCAAATTCTACTCCTAATATGGCAATGTTATATCAGAATAAACAGTAAAATTAGTATTCTCACTATTTATTCTCTTACAACTTGAAAACCCACTTCTATTTTGACTCATTTTGAGAAATTTGTTTACCATAGCAATTTTGGCATGATCAATCACATTATATTCATAAGAAAGTTGTTTTTCTGTCCTAAAAAAATTGTCATTGATCATGATAAATGAACTGGTGTAGGTATTGTTCTTTACATTTTATTGTCTATCCATAAAATTCTAAATACCAGGTAACAAAGACTCAATCTAAAAGGTTCAGTGAATTTTTTTATTAATATATTTCTGCATAGCTTTATCATATTTTCTTCATGCTACCCTAACAAGTAGTATTAGTTGTAATAGTTTTAAATGAAACACTGTCATTTTTTTCCCTAATCATTTCACCTCAAGTAAGGCACTAAGACACAAGGGGTTACTGTGTGTGAAAGAATAAGAAAAAGAAAAACATTATTAAGGAGTGAGAACAATAAAAGAAGAGGAATCAAGAAGACAGTAGATAATGATTGACATTGCGTTTAAATTTTGAAGTTGGCTGGAAAACAAGAAGCTAGAAGAGAGTTCCACAAGTAAGCGGTGCAAGAAAAGAAACTGTTAGAAAAAACTTACAGTTACATCTAGCCAATTCAACTGTAAAATGATACAACCTTGTTGCCAATCTAGTACTGCATTTCATAAAGTCTCTGTATGATAGAGCAAAGTTCATCAGAACAGTTATCCCGAAAGTATAGAAAAGACACAAGGAAGCGATATTTAATAGCCTCTCATCTATTCTCTTGCTTTTTTATTACACTTTGGTAATAATTTAACTAGCTAGGAAGAAATTCTTTTTGCAGAAAACAGAAAATCTGACATGGAAATTCAAAGGCATAGTGGTAATGCAAAAGATGCCTCCTAAAAGCTAAACAAAGTATTAAGAAATAAGAAAAATTTGTTAGAAACAAAGAAAGGAGTGCTGAACTACTATGTAATATCAGTCCTCCTATAAACTAGTGAATGCTGGACAATTTCTTCACAGGTGAAGAGGAGATTTGAAGTAACAGAAATATGATTCTGTAGAAGGGTATTGTGAATGCTATGGATGGAACATGTGAATAACAAGTAAGTTTTAAGGAAAATGGGTATGACTTATACTTAGAAACAGAATGAGACAGTTGAAATTCCAAGGACACATAATGAAGAAAGTGAACTTGGAGAATTTGACACTCACAGAACCCACTAAAGGCAAGAAGGACAGAGGGGAAACATTGAATAACTAACTTAAGGACTTAAGGATGGTGGAACAAGGGAAAGATAATAAAAAGGGAAACATTACTAAGAGCTACAAAGGATAGGAAGTTGTGAAAGGACCTAATCTCCTATATCTTGAAGGGACTGAGTACATAGAAGAAAAATAATAATGTTTTAATCTGCTAGATGAAACATTATCAGTTATTATTTACTAATCGATCAACTTATTTCTCCTGCTTTTTGTTACACTATTAACAGTAGGTATATTAGTAGTAAGTATAATACTACTTAATGCAACTTGTAACTAATAAACAAGGATTGGCTTTAAATTTCTTAGATGAAGCATTATCAATTATTATTATTTTTTGACTAATTTTTCTTTCATCTTACTTCTCTTGCTTTCTCTATGAAGCAATGTGGATCAGAAAAAACAACATAAGGTTTGAACTTGCATCTATTATCCTCCAAAACTATCATACAAAAGTTTGTACTCTTTATTTTTGATTATGCTATTTACTTAATGGTTGCAGAATAAATGTTCTGATCACTGAAGTTAAGCAACATTGGACCTGGTCTGTACTTAGATTGGTGACTGTTTGAGAATACCAGGTGCTGTAAGTTTGGATGTTTGGGTAGTGTAATGGATAAAGGCTCAGAATGAGAAATCAGAGATCTGAGTTTGAATTCCAGTCAGGTTCATTATATTCACTTACATGCAGATACCCTTGGGAAATGCATGAATCCACCTGATCTTGTCTCCACTGTATCAGAAAATCATTATTTCAAAAAAATTCTTACAATTCAAAAATATGTTTTGGATTTGAATAATCTTAAAATGGTTGATAAGCTTTAAAAAATAATTCAATCAATCAATCAGAATAATTGTCAAAATGACCTGAACATTGTGATATAAAGCAACACAATAAAAGAAAAACTTCTTCTTCAGCATGTGGCCGATCGTTTGTCTCCACAATTTCCTGTCCTTTGTAGCTCTTAATAAATTTTGTCTTTTTGTTATCACTCCTAAACCTTGTTCTACTATCCATTTACTCAAACTGGCTCAGTAGGTTATGCATTGTTTTCCTCAGTCTCTCTTGCCTTCAATCTGTTCTATGAGCATCAAATTTTCCAAGACCTCTTTCCTCATTATGTGCCCCATAAATTTCAACTGTCTCTTCCTAATGTTAAGTATAAGTGTCCTTTTTGTTGCCATTTTCTCTAAAACTTTGTCATATTTGGTCCTTGGTATTCTCAGCATCCTTCTGTAGAACCACATTTCTATTACTTCAAGTCTCTTCTTCATCTGTGGGGATATTGGCCAACATTTATTGCCATATAGGAAGACTGATATTGCATAACTGTTCAGTACTCTTTTAGAATCCACAAATATAAAACAGAGTGTAAATCCAGATATAGAAATACAGGTATATGTAACACTTTTCTGTTTTACAAGAAGAGTCCTTAAAGATTGGTAAATTTCCCAGAACTATATAGTGGACTTTTCTGATTATGCAGAAATTTTTTTTGTAGTGATATAGAAATCATAAATATTTAATACTGTATAGAATTTTATTTGTTCAGTTTAGTATTTGATTCAAAATTAGCAAATATTCTAAATTAAAATGCTAATCCATTTTCAAAAATTCAATCAAGGTCCAAATATTTGCAAGCAGAATCAGCAGAAATAGTCTCACATTACCCAAATTTTTTATATGAAATACTATATATCATCGACAAGAAAGTTCAGAGCAATGTAAATTTATAAGTACAATGCAATTGCTTAATTACTTTCTATCATTTTCTAACAGAATAGTTAAGCTTTATTTTTTAATACAAAAGTTCATACAATTCAAGGCATGAAAGCTACTCATGGTAGAGGGTTACCATTAAATTGGTAATGAATGAAGTGTGTGATAAAATGGAAGAGGAGATGGTAGGATATGAAGATAACAATTGACCTTTAACTTGAAGTAGTTAAGATTGTACTGTTCAGAGAAGCACCTATGCAGCAGTCTGTTACACAACATAGCAGTTCTTGTGGAAAAAGTTCTCTGACTGGAACTTACTTCTTAGATTTGGAACACAGAGGAAATGAGAGGAAACTAGTTGATAATGAGGATGGTGAAGAATTCAGACAACTTGGGATTCTTCTGTTTGCTTCTACTTCAACTACAAAAATAAGATAAAAGAAAAACGTGTTAAGAATTTATAATGACAGCACTTCATCCGAGGAATTCAGAAGACTATTTCTAGTGTCTCTGCTGGCCAATATTTGGAAATTGATTGCAATTTGGAAAATGGAGTAGCTTGGAAAAGGCTTAGTTGGGGTGGGGGGATTTTGCCTTGTAAAATTTTTTAACTCACCCACAAAGAAAAAGGAAGAAAACAGATAAAGTGTAAATCCAAAATTTTTATATTCCAGAAAGTATTGAGGTGCTTTACAAAATTTTTTTTTGTTTTTAGTTCAGTTTCTTCTTATTAAAACAGTTTTCCTACAACAGCAAATAGATAAGATGCAAGAAGATTTCTCAATGACTTCTTTAATTACTTTGACTTAGACTGTTACATTAGTCTATCACATGAATTTGATAAATTGTCATTTTATTTATACCTGGTATGTGGATGTATTAGTAGACACAAAATGCATGTGAATATTTAACAGAAAAATGCTTAGCTCGATTCAAAAGTGTGTTACTTGAAAAGTATAAAATTGTTAAACTTGATAAGTATAGATGCCTAAAAGCTGAAACTTTGCAGGTTAATAATTTGATATTAGTTTTAAATGCTGTATAAATTATATCTTTCTCCATAAATTATAATTGAATTAAATTTTATTTTAAGTTGTTATCTACTCAGTAGGGATATCATATCTTTTGAATAATTTTCAAAGAAAAAGTTGTTTTTTTTTTTTTATCTGAAACTGATTAATTAATAGAATATGCTTTAATATGAGGGTTGACTGAAAAGTTCATAGGCTGACCAAGATAATCTAATGAAATGTGACCAAATGAGGTTTATTTTTCAAGATAGCCCCCTTGTATTACACACACCTTTTTTCAGTGCTGCATTGTTTGGGTTCCATTGGTGAAAAAAGCTTTCATCCTGTTGATTAAAAAAGTCATCATCAGCAGATATAACATAATCATCACTGTGATACTGGTTCCAAGCCAAGTGTTTTTCATGTTGGAGAACAGATGATAGTCATATGAGGCCAAATCAGAAGAAGAGGGAGGGTTCAAAGCCAAAGTCATACACAACAGCCATTGAAACCAAAGACATGTGCTAGAACATTGTTCTGATGAAACAAGACCCATTTCATCAGTTTTCCTGGAAGTTTGGTCTTGATAACATTTTGTAACTGCCTCAGCAAGTTGGTATAGTACTCTCCATTGATGGTGTGAACCTTTTGAAGATAGTCAATAAACACAATGCTTTTACATCCCAAAAAAGGCTCTGCAGATGAAACAACCTTGGCACAGTTTAGGTGGGGAGATAATAGTTGACCCTATACTTGAACAGGTTAAGATTATAGTGATCAGGGAAGCATCACCCTGGGAGTTGGTTCATCAAGTTGATGCTTCCTTGATCACTACAATATTAATCTGTTCAATTCTAGGGTCAACTATTATCTTTCCCATATATTTCCATAAACTATGCCTCTTACTCTGTAACCCTCTAAGTCGACTCTTGGGCCTTATACAGGATGAACATCATTGTAAAAAACAAAAAATAGACTAAAATTAACATTTTTTTTATTCCTGCTTTTCTATTTTTTTTTTTTCAGTTTTCATTTAATATCCTAAACAGGCCAAGAGTTCTTTGTTCTTATATATATATATATATATATATATATATATATATATATATATATATATATATATATATATATATATATATATATATATATATATATAAAATATTCTTCAACTGTAGTCTTTCTGTCTATGAGTCCTGTGACCTTTTCAGGCAGCCCATGTAAAAAAGAAATTCCTTAGAAGTGGCAGAGTGTGACTTATAGGCAACACCCTACCATTCTTTCCTTTAGCCTTAACAAACCAGTGAAATAGATGCCTCACAGTTAGGGAGCCCTAAAAAAACAATTTTAGGGAGCCTTAAAAAAGAATCTTAAAAATGTACAAGGAAAGGGATCTTATTACTTCACTTACTCTGTTACATTTTATTCAGGCTACCAATTCGTTAGTCTTTGAATCTAATGTTTCACCTCTTCAAACTCATATTCTACTCACGTCAGTTTAAACCAATGCTTTCTTCTTTTTCCATATACTGTGACCATTTTCCTTAAAGTTCATATTTTCTTGATTTCAGATGAAAACCTGAAAATTTTCCAACAAATATTAGGGAAATCTTCACTTTCCAAAATTCCATTTTATAAGCTAAAATATAGTTTAGCTATATGGAAAAAAAGTAGATGACTGTTTAAATTGATGTTATGCCGATACAAGTTAAAATGATAGTTTCTTTTTTCTCAGATATTTTTGCCATTTTGCTTAAAGTTTATATTTTCTTGATTTCAGGTGAAAACCTAGAAATTCTCCAACAGATTTCAGCAAAATTTTCAATTTTCAAAATTATAGTTTAAAATTATAGTGCAGATATAACAAAAAAAAGAAGTTGTCAGATTAAACTGATGCCAGGGAGATATTTAAATTCACTTACATTAAAAATAAATAAATAAAAGTATACTAGATAAAGTACTGAAATGAACAATGTTTTTGCAATCCATTTGTAACATTTGAAATTTTGTCACATTTTTGGTTTAAGATTTACCAGTAAATTTTATTAAAAATAAGCTAACATTTTATTTTTTGGTGACCATTTTTTAAAGATATTTAAACATACTTAACAAGCAGCACCAATTAAAATGATTTTCTTCTTTTTCTAGAATGGGTTCAAATAAATTTCTCTCTTTTTCTCTACCTTATTATGAGAAAAAGGAAACATTCTATATAATCCCAGGCAGGACATTGACAATATTCCAATAAATGTGACTTTGCAATTCTACATCTTCTTTCAATGTTTTTCCTTCTCAGTTTTTATTTTTTTCAAGAAAACAGTCAGGCTTGAACTCAAGCTGCAGATCTATATATCTTACCCAGTATAAGGTTGGAGGGAGATAGCAGACTAGTTTTCTAGTTTCCAAGCCTTCTTTCCTTGTTATGCATCTCATAAATTTCAACCATCTCTTTCTAAATATAATCATCCTTTTTGTCTCCATTTTCTTTAAAACTTCCTTGTTGCTTACATGATCCATCCATGATATTCTCAGAATCCTTCTATAGAACCACATCTTATATTGCCTCAGCTGTCTTCTTTATTTATGAATAAACTCTCTGACATTTACTGTCATATAACAGGACTGATATTAAATACCAGTTCAGAACCCTTTTCTTTGTTTCTAATGAAATTTTCCAGTTTCTTAATACTTTGTTTAGCTTTTGGGAGTCCTTTTTTGCTATTCCAATGTATCATCTTGAGCCATTCCACTACCTTACAATCAGTCAGTTATGTGCCATGCATGATACATGCTTAGGCAATCATGTATCGAAAGATACATGACTGACGAGGCTGATTTTTTTCCGGCAGTAGGTTGCCATTTCTTTCTGCAGTAGCCATCCAAGGCTATAGAACCTTGTCTGTCCTGCTATTTACCTATAACTGGCAGGAGAAGAGGATTTATATCTTTCCCAAGGTTATTAGCATGTAAGTGAATGTAATGGACTTGACTAGAATTTGAACTCGGCTCTCCAATCTCTCAATCCAAGCCACTATCCATTACTCCACCATGCTTCCTCCTTACAATCACACTTAATCTTTTCTTCCAGGTTTTCTTTACTACTGTGTCTAGAAGTTTCTCCAGTTTTCTTCTTGGCTCTGCCATCAACACAGTATTATCTGTGTATTTTATGCTATTAAGCTTGTGCCCACTGATAATAAATCCTGGTAGGACTTCCTCTTCCCTTAGGATTACCTCACTGTAAAATTTGAAAAAAATCTAGTGAGAAGACGTCTTCTTGTCTTGCACCATTTTCTATTTTTTGTATTTACTCAACTCATTTTCTCTCAGTATGCAGGTGGTTTACTCCTAGTATAAATTCTGGATTACTTTATTATCTTATTCAAATAAATAAAGTTTTCCTAGCAATTGAAATAGATCTTTGTGTCATACCTTATCAAATACATTTGTGTAATCTATGAAACATAAGTATACATCCTTCTTCATTTGTATCGCTGGTTCTGTTATTTTTCACATTTGCTAAACTGCTTTATGTAAATCAGATTAGAAAAACGTATTTATTTATTCTAAAATTAATTTAAGTTTTACTAATTTATTTCAATCTGTACAAATTGACTATTTCACAATGGCCAAGCAACACTGGCTCAAATCGCATCAACATTCAATTCAGGAAGTACCAGATGCATATCAAGCAAGTCAGTTCAGCATTCTATGTGATGTGGGAATAGAAGACCTAAGGATCTCCTATTAACACTATGACAACAGACATAGTGCTTCTTAGGTTTGTGATATTGTTAATTGAACTCTGGTGGGTTGTAATGTTCAGGTAGATTCCAGTTCTCAACAAAGTACCATGTAGACAGGGGGTGATTCCATAATGGTTTTGAATAAGTTCACAGGGGATAAGGAGACTGGCTGGTGTGCTTAAATATGCCAATGGCTAGTGACTGCTATATTGCACTGTCAAGTACTTGCAGAAAAAGGGTTTATCCCCAAAGGGCATTCATGTTACATTAGGGGACGATGTACCAGCTTTATCAGCAGTGCAAAAGTAATCAGCTATATCCGAAAAGGGAAGAGAGAGTCTTGAAGATGACCCAAAGTTTGGACATCCTGCAACTGCTATCACTGAAGAAAACATTGATTGTGTTCACCACATAATGAGAGATGACAGGCAACAGACAATGCTATTAGCATATCCCATGAGAGAGTTGAGAATATTCTGCATATTTGATCAGGCTCTTCATATCACAGGAAAATCTAATGTTGCTTTAGGCAGATCTAGCTGGTTTCCTTGAACATTTCCTAATCTAGGATGAGTTTTGTGTTCATCACTTTCAGCCAGAGATAAAGAGACAATCCATGCAGTGGAAATACCCCTCCTCACCTGCTCCAAAGAAGGCCAAGGTCATTTCATCTGTAGGGATTTTGGGGATGCAAAAGGCATTGTGTTTATTGACTATCTTCAAAAGGGCCACACCATCAATGGAGAGTACTATGCCAACTTGCTAAGGCAGTTACAAAAGTCTATCAAGATCAAACACACAGGAAAACTTATGGAAAATGTTTTGTTTGATCAGGACAATGATCTAGCGCATGTATTTGGTTTCAATGGCTACTGTGCCTTTGAACTGGTTAATTACCTTCCCTATTCTCCTGACTTGACTATCGTCTGTTCCTCAACAGGAAAAACTCTTGGCTGAGAACCAGTATTGCAGTGATGATGATGTTGTTAATGATTTCTTTGACAAACAGGATGAACAGTTTTCTTTGAACAGTCAGATATCAGTTCACCTGGAAAGAAACAATGCAATTATTAATAAGAGTTTAAATTTATGTGTGAAAGATTTCACAGCTCCTTCATAGTGAGTCTATGAACTTTTCAGCCCACTCTTGTAAATAAGAAAAGAATAAAAGTATAAAATTATTGTCAAAAATATATAGAACAATTGTTTATTATTGTTGTTAAAATTGTTTGAAAGATAAACAATAGGGAAAGAAACTATACTGAACCAATAGTAAAAAATAAAACAAAATAAACATTACAACCTGAAACACTTTCCCTACAAATTCTAAAATATGTCCTCTTTCATAAAAAATAATGTTACATTAAAATAATAATACAATTATTCATGCCAATGTATAAGTAATTTAGCAAATACAATGTATTAAATGTTCATAATATTATAATAATTCTTTGGTAATATATTAGATATTCATAATAAAGTAAACTTGCTAAATAACACTTATTTTAAAAATAAACATAGGCTATATATTGCCATCATGTCAAAACCTTGCAAAGATGTCATCAAAAGTGCTATAGGCATATTTTAAATATCAAGTGGCATTCTTTAATACCAGACACATTTGTTCTGCAATGGGCCAATACACTAAGCTTAGAGAAACTGCTCATTTGCAACCAACTGCACTGGGCAGGGCATCTCAGGAGAATGGAGGATGAGAAATTGCCTAAGCACCTGTTTTATGGAGAGCTCACTCTTGATAAGCACCCCAAACACAAACCCAAGACATATTTCAAGGATGTTGTTAAAAACAACCTGAAAAGTCTTGAAATTAGTGTCAAAGAGTGAGGGAAAAATGTCGGAGAATAGATCTGGTTAGAGAAAACTATTTTTTAATGATTACAATTGCTTTGAAGTCAAAATGGTTGAGTATTTGAACTTAAAAAGAGTTCTTAGGAAAGGTGATGTAGTCTCAATACCAGAAGATATTCAGTCTGAGCTTATATGCAGGAAGGATGTTCTATCTTGTGCCTGATTTGCTAGTCATCTAAGATCACATGAAAATTGGCAGTCTAATGCTGACTATGTAGATGCCCCTCCTGACATGACTGCAGAATACTTGTCAGTTTTGTGATAAAATTTGCAGAACTGATGAAGTGCTAGATGAGAGTACATGAGAAAGTCACTTTCAAGACTCTTTAAAATAATAAAATAAACAAATTGGTAATAAGAATGTAAATGGTAGGAATAATTAAGTTTTATATGAAAAGAAATTTTATTAGTATTAATGCACTTGTAGGGTCAACAGACATCTTGTACAATAGGGTAGACTACTGGACTCTATAGTTATATATTCAGCCGGTATAGTGATGACATGGTATTGCTGAGCAGAGGGCTTCCTAGTCTGAAGTCAACGGTCAGGGCAGAGGGTTCTCCTAATGGAATCAACAGCTACATGTCTGGGACAAAGATGAGAGGATGTCGGCTGTGGTTTGAACTGGATAGTGATAGATACAGCCTTGTCTTCTTGACCAAGACATTCTACACATAAATGAAAACCACTACAGTTTTTCACTCAGATATAGGATTAGTCAAGTGCTCAGCTGCATAGTGATTCTATGATCATACCCAGTCATGGGACTGATGATACTGATACTCTTGGGAAAGGTATGAACTCATATTCCTCTGCTCTGTACCATTGCAGGATATTGTGACAAAAAATATTTGGTCTCTGACATGCCATAATAATTGATGTAGATGAGTGGATGAATGAACTCTTTTAGAAATCCCATAAAGTGAACTTTTATCACCAGCCTTAAATTTGAACCTATGACTAGACTATTAAATCTAAATCTACTTTTTGAACACATAATACTATATTAGTCACTTTCCCATTCTCTAATTCTACTTGATTGGTTTATAGATTCATTCCCTGCCATGTCTATTAAAGAAAGACTTCTCTAAGAATTCTTGATAAATTCTTCCTGGGAAAACTGACAACTGTTGTATAGAAATTCCTTCAAACCAAACATTGTTCAGATGAATGAGAAATGAAAATGCCATTGTGATAGTCCTGTATTCAGATAAAGCATATCCAATTTTAATTTGTATGTAAAACACACACTCTCTCTCTATCACATGTGCACCTTCACATATACATGCATAGAGACATTCTATATTGGCTTATGGCCACACCAGGTTGAAACTTTTGTTTCCCATATGATCATCAAAGTTAAGCAATATCAAGCCTGGTCAATACCTAGATGGATGACCACTTGGGAATACCAGGTGCTGTAAGCTTGGATGTGTGGCTGGAGTAATGGATAATTGCTCAGAATTGTAAATCAGAGAGCTGAGTTTTAATTCCTGTTGGGTTCACTATATTTGCTTACATGCAAATACACTTTTCTTCTCCTCTTTTCCCACTCCTCTTACTCATTAACCCAGCTATGGGTTAATTAGTAAGACTTGTATCACTAAATCATAATTATTTCACCTGCCCACCCAAAAAAATCTTATAATGTAAAAATATTTTCTGGTTTTACATAACCTGCAAAGTGTTGATGAGGTGTAAAAAATGAATGAATGAATCAATCAATCAATCAAAACTTTCCATATGTTGCGCTCTCATGCACACATTATCTCTCTCTCTCTCTCTCTCTCTCTCTCTCACACACACACACATATATATAATATATACAGATTATGTGCACATTCTATTTGTCTTTCTCATACATAAATGCATGCACAAACACTTGTTTTTTCTCTCTTTCTCATTAATACACACATTCTCTTTATCCTTTTTTCTTTCAAACATAAACACACAAAGCACTCACATTCTATTTCTCCTTCATACATATACATGTGCACATACACACAAATACATGCACAGACACTTCTTCTCTGTCCCACATATTTATACATGCAAAGTATGTATACATTCTTTTACTGTCTCTCTCATACATATATATATATATATATACACACACACATTATTTCTTTTTGTCACTCTCTTATTGATACAAAATATTCACACACACACTTTCTCCTTCTTCCTCTCTTTCAAATGCATACACAAAGTACTCACAAACCAATTCTCCTTCTTGCACACACATAGATGTAGATATATATATCTACATGCTCTTTCTCTCTCTCACACTTATGCACACTTGTCCCTATGTTTATCTTCACCAAAATGTAAGTATTCTCCTGTTCTGTCCTAAAATGGAAGAATCTGCTGGTCCACAGATATTCTTTGTGTACATTAACCTCACATGTTTCAAGGTAAAAGATATCTTAAGAATTAACTTTTGTAATTAGTAACTTTACCTCACCCTGAGTGGGTAGCTTTTAGAGTCTAAGCAGAAGTTGAAAAGTTATGTGACAGAATGTCTTATAATTCCATGTCAATCAACTGCAACTCCATTATTGAGGTTTATGTTTCTGGTTTGTTTATTTTCTGTGTTGTTTTGTTTTTTTCATGACTTCTTCAGACTGTTAAGCTCATCTGCATACATTTGCCTTTGTTCTTTATACAACAGTTCAGCTAAACCCATTTCAAATGTACAATCTGCATGGAAAGATGAAGCTATTTTTTATTTATTTATTATTTTCCTAGATAAATCCCAGTCTTATGAACACTTCTCTTAATAATAATTTTAAAATGATTCAGCAAATGATATTATTTTTATAAATTCAAATTAAAGGAATTCAGGCAAATAATAGAAAGAGAATGTTTTAATTCGACTCCTTCATTCTCCACATGTGTGTCCTCTCTAAAATGGCCGCTCAAATCCCTTCCAGGTAAACCACCCCTTTTCTGATTGAAGAGTTGCCAAGGGGAGCAACTTGTGAAGATTGACAGTTCTTCCCCTTTTTTCTTTTTCAGCATCAGGTGTTCATATATATATATATATATATATATATATATATTATTTTGTTCATTTACAAGCTAAAACACCTAAGGTTTTGCCGGACAAGTATAGCTGCTTATATTTATAAGATTATTAGTATTATATATATATATGTATATATATATATATATATATATATATAAATTAATCTGCGAAAAATATATATAAAGAATGTAATCCATTAAACAGGGGATTCCTTAGGCTCTGATATGAACCCAAGAATCTTAAATGATGGTACTCCTTTATTTGTCAGTGAGTCCACAGTTTGTACATCAGTTCGTATCCAAGAGATTTTGGCAATTTCTTTTCTCTCAAAATTGCCATTTCTATGCAAAGTTTCTTATCCAAAGTTTTTGTTAATGAATATACTGCATCAGAGGGACAGAAATTGTCAGTTTTACATATAACTTGTATATTTTCATTATTGTCTTCAAGTTGCAACAGTTCTAATAAAAATTTCCTATAAAAAAAGATATGCTTCTGCTGCATCAACCATGGTTAATGTTTCAGCTGCTAGAGCACTTTTGACAACTCTTCTAATATATTTTGATTGCCAAGCAATGGGCATATATCAATTGGTACTTTCTATCAAAAAAAGTATATACCCACCTTGGAACCCACCATCAGTCAAATTGGCAAAAGAGGTATCACTTTTTAAGTGTTCTAGATTTCCTAAATCTAGAATGTCTATCTGGGATTTTTCTTTTTTTGCTTTCTTGACTACTCTGTTTGCTTGTTTTATACATTCTACATGTTTTGTTTTAATACAGAATTTAATGCACAAACATCCTAACTTAGATCAGGCATGGTCTGTGTGACTAGCCAATTAAGTTGATCAATCAGCTGTTATGTCTCTGTTACTTCTGTTGTGGAGATAGTATCTTTCAAATTTCTGTCTACTTCTATTGGTTTATATTTTAACTTTTTTTTTTACATATTTATTCTATCCTACTTTGATATTATCTCCATTTTTCTTTGTTTAATCCTGTATATTGGAATTTGGTAACTTCTTCAGATTTGACTTCAAATAGATGACAGATTTTGTCTATAACTAGGGTCTGAAAGATTTCTGTTCCTGCAAAGCAGAAAAAAACAAACATGGGCAGCAATCAAAACCTTCAGTTTGTTTCCAAAATGCCATGTAAATATTGTCTGGTCATATTTTGAAACTCCCACTCCAAATTTAATTAATTCATCTTTGAGTGTCAGGTACCAGGATCTTGAATCATCAGTCAGACCATATACACATTTAAAGAGCTTCCAAATATAACCTGGAGGGACATTGGCCTCTTTCAGAGGATCCAAATAAACCTAACTGTTTACCCTGTAGAAACACAGTTTTTACATCCATGGATTTACACATCCAATGGTTAGATGACATTATTTCCAATATAGAACTTCTTTAGAGCAGGTGGGCGAATCATTTCTTATATTGCAAGCATCTTTGTCCTGGAAGCTTTGAGCTACAAGTCTATCTTTACAAATCTGTTTACTATTAGAACTTTTATAAGTATGAACCCATGTTGCAGAAGCACCACAGTCTGGAACTGCTGAAGTGTCTCACCCAAAAATGTTTGACCATTATCTTCCCACTTTTGCTGACTCATCAGCACAATGTTGGTTACAGATATGTAGTCATCCTTTTGACACCTATCCTGCTTATTACTGTTGCTATCAGCATACAGACAATTGTAATTTCAGTGAAATTTTCAGCCACATGTGAAGCATTTGTCTTCAGGTTCAGATGAGCCTGAACTTTTGTCAGAAGAGACCAACTGGAAAGCTGAGAAGGATGCCAGTTTGATAAGCAACTGTAATATACTTCATTAGTGTTTTCCTGGCTGTTTTCATTGTAGGCACAATGCATATCTCTCTTTATCACAACTCATAGAGTATTTGTTGACAAAGCTTCAGAAAACTGTCTGCACATAATTTTTTTTAGTTGCTTGGATATTGTGGACGATGTTAATTTGACAATGGTTGCTTTTACTAGTCACTCAATCTCAGGTATCAGATTTGCACTTTTTAATGCTTTGTAGGCAAGTACTAACTTTGGTAATGGTATATTTCTCAGGAAAAAAAACTGTTTCAAAGAAACTTCCTTCTTATCAATGGGATAAGAAGAGAATAAGGGTAATTCAACCCTGTGTACATGGCATGGTCGGTTTTAGCTGTGAAAGTCTGAATTGGTGGAATTAAGGAATGTAGTTAGTTTGAACATTTGTCATGGAAGTAGCTATAGTGTAGATACTGTTATGGTTACAAATCAGAGACTCAATATGTAAACTACTTCAACATTTAGTTAATTCTCCTGATGCATATAGTTTATAAGAATTATATTAGCAATTAGTATAGCATTTCTATCTGATCAAACATGAAAAGCAGGTTCTGCTTAAAGAGCCATACTTTTCAGATGAATAGTTTTTATAGAAATAATATTGGTATAGTATGTTACAATAAATGCATAATTCCAAAGTATAATGACCATTATTAGACTAAGTGACATTAGTAGTAACCACAGTAATATATAATAGCTGGCTGCTTGTATCCAAGTATCCTTGTCTACTAGGGTGACAAGCCAATCCCTGTTGCAGGCTCCTGATCAGGCACATTTGTGTATATTCAATACTTACAGATCTGACCTGTGGTTTATATTAAAACTATGCTGAGCAGACCTTTGTTACAGTTTCAGGGATAGAGATCATTAGTCTGAACAAGCCACAAGGCCAGTACACTCATGAAGACTAGTGACTTTGTGCTAGCATGACTATTAATGGCTCCCAAATAGTTTTGTCTCCCCGATTTCACTCACAAGGCTAAAGTCAACCCATGTTATGGTTTTCAAGCACTTTCCAAAGCTGTCACATGCCAGGATTGCCTCTTTAGACTGATAACATCAAAAAGTCACCTTCCTGATAAATCAACCATAGTGAGATTTGAACGCAGATCTCATGGTTGGAAAGTGAATTTTTTAACCACTTGACCACATGTCTATCAGTATTAGTAGAATTAGTATTCACACTGGAAGTGTACAATACAGCTTTTGGTTGTTTATATAGAAAATGATGTTTCACAAGAAGCAGCAATTTATACTTAATTTGCATATATGGTAGCTCATATGCATACAAACTGAACCAGAAATGAACAGATAGATTTATATTCCAAAAACTATAATTATGGTTCTGTTCTCTTTTTTTTAGTCACTCATTAATATATATGCATAGATGGTTGTAATGAACTGTTTTTGAGTGCATTCAAAAACAGTTTATTACTTGTTTACCAGGCATATATTTATACCCAGTTAATACTGTGACAAAACATTTTGGTTTACTTGAACTGTAACACCTGTCTCGCACTATATATTCCTCTTGACTTTGACTTGATCCATCAAGTCAAGTATTACTGACATTACCCAGCTGCTATTATTTTACACACCCTGACCTACTGACAAAAAATGTAAAGATATGACATCACAATAGCAATGAATGTAGTCTTCATTCATCTATCAAAAGAAACAAGAACATAACATTTATTTTTGGTTGAGGTTATATTAAAGAAATCTTAAAATTGAGAAAAACTATCTTAGAAAAGGCAACAATCCATCTTTTTATCCCTCTTCCTTGGTTGGCAACCAGTCTACAAGGAAAAGTTTGAATTGAAAACCATGGAGAAAACAAAATGAAATCATTCTGCTATCTCTCCCAAGAACAATCATGGTAATGCAAAATTAATAGATATTCAAACAAAGAAAGCTGTGTAGAACCATCACTGCCTATGTCCTGATGTAACATGGCACTTACTGATTCCATTATCATTAAGCTGCTATTCTTAAAATGGAATTAGCAGCTCAAATCAAAATTCTCTTGCACTGAATGAAATGTCTTTTCAATTCTTTCAATTCATTTCAAGAATTCTCAGTGAAATAAATGGAAGACCAATTATTTATTTTATTCTTGTCTATATTTTGGAAATTGGAATAAGCAGGGTTTGAAAAGTCTCTTACTATAAGTGTGTGTATGTGTGTTTTATATAATCTTTACTTTTCATTTACCCTCATCAGGTATTGTTTAAGCCTTAAGTGCATCCCCACCTTGTACATACATTCTGATTTATTCAAAGTCTTTTTGTTATGTCTGATTTCCTTACAGAAAAAAAATAAAAATTAGATTATTTTGACTTTTGAGCAAATCTCAATATAATTTTCTCTATTATTTATTGATGAATGAACATTCTGCTTCTATCCTATAAATTTCTAATTAAAATGCTATTATCAACCAATATCCTCTTATGCATTTTAAACTGACACTGCCTTTTTTTTTCTACATATTGTATCCATTTTGCTTAAAGTTAATATTTTCTTCATTTCAGATGAAAAATAAAAAAATTTAACAACCCATTTTACTGAAATTTTCATTTTCCAAAATTATAGTTCTGAATTATATAATGTATGGAGGCATGGTGGAGTAACAGATAGCAGCTCAGATTGAAGAATCAGAGAGCCGAGTTCAAATTCCAGTCAAATCCATTATATTCACTTGTGCTAATACTCTTGGGAAAGGTATGAATCCACTTCTTCTCATCCAAACTATGGGTAAATAGCAGGACAGACCAGCTTCTATAGCCTTGGATGGCAACTGGTCTACTGCAGAAAGAAATGGCAACCTACTGTGGGGAAAAATCTGCCTCGTCAGTCATGCATCAAAAGATACATGATCACCTAAGCGTATATCACACATGGCACATAACTGACTGAGATGTATGAAAAACAGAAGGCATTAGTTTAAATTGACAGCTAGAAGATATGGGAAAAAACATGGGACAATTAAAAATGCTATTTCAAAGAAATTTATTTTTTATGGCAACAATCATAGAATAAATAAGATACATTGATAGAAGTAAACCAGACTTTGAGTCCATTACTATTTAAAGGTTCTGGCCTCATATTTTATAAATAGCATTTACAGATCATCCCTGGCACAGAAAAGAAAGCAGTACAGAAGAATTGGAACATACAGGGGTGTGGGGGACCAAAAAAACTGTATTCTGATTTTGTCAGTCTTTACTTTCTGTCCCCTTCTCTGACTACTATACCCAGCCATGATTGCTTCTGGGCATCTGTCCCTAATTGTGTGTAACTATTCATGTCAGTTGAAATCTTTCTCTGGAATCTTTACAAATTTGAGAGTGATTTAATCTCAACCATATATGTTGAGGAGGTGGTGTCATTTTTCATCTTCTATATACCATGTCATTTCAGGACACTGTTGATCATGGCTCTTCACAATTTCCTGTCCTCTGTAGCTCTTAATGAATTTTGTCTTTTTGTTATCTCTGCTGAACCTTGTCCTGCCATTCATTTACACAAGCTCATTCTTCTTTTATGTGCCGTGTCCCTTCAGGACCTTGGTGATTATGGCTCTCCACAATTTCCTGTAATTTGTAGCTCTTAATAAATTTGTCTTTTTGTTATCTCTCCTAAAACTTGTTCCACCATCCATTTACTCAAGTTCACTGAGTAGGTTATGCATTATTTTCCTCTGTCCCTCTTGCTTTCAATATGTCCTGTGAATATCAAATTTTCCAAGTCCTCTTTCCTCATTGTGTGCCCTAGGAATTTAAACTATCTGCTCCTGATGTTAAATATATTTGTTGTTTCCATTTTCTCTAAAATTTCATCATTGCTCACATGTTCAGTCAATGATATTCTCAGCATCCTTCTTTAGAACCACACTGATATCAAGCACTTCAATTACAAAGATTGCTATGAAAGTGTTATACTCCATATTGAATGTTTTTTGTTTTATTTGGGGCAAAACACCATCTTTAGTTTAGTCATTGTATTATTTTATACAGAAATAAATGTTTGGTGCATACATATATACACACAGACACACACACATATGTATATATATATATTTTAATCGATTTCACCCCTTGCAAGGCAGTAAACCTACTAAGACACAAGAGGTTACTGGGTGTGGAAGAATTAGGAACAGAAACATTATTAATTAGTGAGAAGAGAAAAGAGTAATCATGAAGACAGTAGATAGCAATTGACATTGCATTTGAATTTTTGGAGATTAAAGTTGGATGGAAAACATGGGATAATGATATATAGATTTTTAATAAATCAAGACCAATATTAGAAGAAATAAGTATGACAATGTGGAAAAAAATTTTGTGTGACGTATATCATCCTTTAGGACTTCATTGGACTAACTTTATGTTGATGTGATTACATATGTACACAAATGAAAGAGAGACACTGAGAATTTTATATTTAATAATAATTTTTTTTTTTTTTTAAATATATCTTTTGGGTACATAATCTATTTTCATTTAAATTCTTTTTCTTATTCTTCTTGTTTCCATCACTTTTGTTATAAAATATCCTACTTTGGGATAACAGAAGATCAGCCAAGAATGTTGAAACATTGTAAGAACCTGGATACAGATTTACTGCAGATGATCTAGTGATTAAAGCACTTTCTAAACATTTTTATCTTAGTAAATATTTTCTCTTTTAATTAGAGTAGTATATATACATATATGTAAATATAAAAGTGAACATTGAAGTCAACACTTAGAGGCGACAGTCTGTTTCACGCTAGACGCAGTTATCAGGCCATATATATATATATATATATATAGATATATATTAGTAGGAGGATTTGATAATTATATTTAATTAATTCATCAAGTCTGATAAAACCTCAACATCTTGCAGAAATGCACTGGACTGCCGTTTAGTCCTATATTTAGGACTCATCAATAAAAATCCACTTTACCGAGAATTTTAACCCTGACAGTTAGGTTGTCAAGCGAACATCATACCAACTGTTCCAAATGGGCCTCATTGACGAAGAGATTCCAAATTCTCGGTTTCAATTGGGTTTCAATTCTCAGTAGTGGATGCGCACTGCTGATGAGTCCCAAATATAGGACAAAACAGCAGTCCAGTGCTTTCTGCATTCTGTTGAGGTTTCTATCAGACTCGATGAATTAATTAAATATATATCCATGCTAATACTGTAATAATTAATACTCTGTAATTAAAAATAGAGCATTTACTTAAATAAATTGTACATATAAAAATAACATATAACCAGAATTCTCAGACTTAATCCATTTCATCATTTTTTTATATATACAGGCTGTCCGTAAAGTTCGTGTGCACTTTAAAAAATTTCTAACCTTGTATTTGAGATAGAAATAATTTGTAAAAAGGATTAGAAAGAAGTAAATCTATATTTTTTAAGGTTTTATTGAAATTTTATTTAATTTTCCACATGTCCTCCATCATTAGCAATACAAAGGGTAATATGATTTTGCAGTTCATGGAAAACATTTGCTAACTGATTTACAGTAATGTCTGAAATCACATTAGTTATTTTAGCTATACTTAAAAGTAAAACTAGGTACATTAAACTTTATAACATTTTTTACAGATTATTTCTATCACAAATACAAATAAAGTTATAAATTTTTTAAAGTGCACACGAACTTTATGGACACCCTGTATATACATAAATATATATAGATATATATATAATCAAAGTCCTCATATCCGAATGCATTCGAACATAATGTGGCATGTGTAATATAACTATAACTTAACAAAACAGAAGAACTTATCACAATATATGAAAAAATAAGTGTCTCACGAAAGTAAATATTAATTTGAAATGATCCTTCATATTTTCATCATTATAGGAAAAATTTGATTCTGCCTCTAACTCTTGACAATCTAAAATCATTTTGAAGTAATTCTACTGTTGAATTCTTTTGTAATTCATTAGTGTCTTTATTTATCTATTTTCAAAAAGGTTATCTGAAGTGAGAGTATTCAGTGGATTATCTTCAAGAACAAGTTTAGTGTTTCATTCACATTCTGAGCTCCTTCTTTGTTAATTTGCAAACTCAACGAATTAGGAAAAAGTCATCAAATTTTTCAATAATCTCTAATTTCTGACTTAATGTGAAAGAATTTCTTTTCCTTTTCTTCCAGTTGAAGTTTCTTCTGTGCAAGATATTATGGGTTGAGAAATTTCAAGTTACTAACAATTATCTGCAAAGGAATGAAAAATATTAGAATGTAGAATATTCCTACAACATCTAAAAATGACAACACTGAGATGTCTGGATATGAAAACTTCTACTCTATGTGTGTGTATATGTATGTATCTATCTATCTATCTATCTATCTATCTATCTATCTATCTATATATATATATATATATATGTTCCTCCAAATATTTTGGAGAAAAAAACAGAAATATAAAAAAACGCATCTGTGAGCACAAAAGAGACCTCACAAATAACACCTTAACTAATGCACTAGTTATACATAGAAATAAATTCAAACACAATTTTATTTTTAAAAATGCTACACTCATAAAAAAGAAAATAACTCATTCAGAAGGAAAATCCTCGAGAGTGCCGCCATTGAATATTATCCAAATATTAATCTACACCCAAGTTTTTTCCCAATATCACCTTTCCTAACAGAATTACTACTCTCACAAGCCAGCATTCACAACAACTATATCAAAAAATCAAAAGAAAATGATTGAATCCATCAACACAACAATAAAAACAAAATTTCTACACATGAAAGTACTTGACGTAATTTTCAGTTGACAATATGAATATAATAGCATTTTCTAAATTCTTTTAGTTGCTAAGGACATTTTGTTTGTTGTTAATAGTTACTTTTTTTTCAATAAATTCATTTCATTTTTGTCTTGAAAAAGTCCACATTGGCTGAAACATGTCAGCTAACAATACAGTTTTCCTATTGTCTTTTACCTATATATATATATATATATATATATATAAAACTAAAAGTATATCTATTTACTGTACTTTTGGGTTTCAGATAAATAGGCTGTGATAATTATTCATTTTGAGTAAAACAACCACCCCAAGCATCATTATTCCAACCAGTCCTTTTATTCAGGAAATTTCCTCCCACCCCTTTATTTGGACTATGACCATTCTAGGATAAAGTGTTTAATTACTGAAAATTATAGAAAAATTATTTTTAAAATTCCACCCACCCCTTTTATTCCAGCCACTCTGTCTATTTGGAAGTCAAGAGTAATTAAATTTAGTCACACATATACATGCAATATTCATTTGATGCTTGCATATTACTCTCTCTCTCTTTTCTCTGTTTTCCCATATATAGCTATATATCTATATACGCGTGTTATACATCTGTCTTTGGATATGTGTGTGAGTGTGTGTGCGTGTGTGTGTTTAAGTGGGTGCAGCATAAGTTATGTATTATATGTGTATGTGGGCACGTTTATGTATGTATTTAAGTATGTATGTATACCTATATCAACATCCATCATTATATATATATATATATATATATATATATATATATATATATATATATAAAAAGACAAAAGCAGGGCCAGGGGTGTGGCATATTTTTTCAGTAAGACATTTTAAGTCACCCAACCTTGGCCTCAATCACCATGCAAGATGTTCCTTCTTTCTTTTAAGTAGAGCATGTAAATCGCATTTGATGAATAGTCTGAACTTGTTAGTGGGGAATAATATCGTTTAAACTGGTTTTTATGGATGATTTCTATTCTGTGCTTGTGTAAATCATTTGAATTTTTACAGTGGAAATGTCAGATTTTTTTTTAATACTAATTTTCACCAAGGCCCAATAGTCACTTAAAGTAGAGTGTTACTGTGTCATGTTGTATGAGCATGAGGTTATGCAGGAACGATAACAGTTAACTCAAACTCAAAAAGGTTAAGATTGTAGTGATCGAAAAAACAGCCTGTCAGGAGTCTGTTCCACAAAACAGCAGTTCTTGGGAAGAAGCTGTCCGAATGGAACTTACTTCTTACTATAGGAATACGAAAGGAAAAGATAACAGTTAACCCTAGACTTGAAGATGTCAAGATTGTAGTGATTGGGAAAACATCCTGCCGGGAGTCTGTTCCACAAAACAGCAGTTCTTGGGAAGAAACTGTCCGAATGGAACTTACTTCTTACTATAGGAATACGAAAGGAAAAGATAACAGTTAACCCTAGACTTGAAGATGTCAAGATTGTAGTGATTGGGAAAAACATCCTGCCGGGGAGTCTGTTCCAAAAAAAGTAAATTGGTTCTTGGGAAGAAGCTGTCCTCTGGAACTTACTTCTTACTATAAGAATATGAAAAGAAAAGATAACAGTTAACCCTAGACTTGAAGAGGTCAAGATTGTAGTGATTGGGAAAACATCCTGCCGGGAGTCTGTTCCACAAAACAGCAGTTCTTGGGAAGAAGCTGTCCGAATGGAACTTACTTCTTACTATAGGAATAAAAAGGAAAAACAACAGTTAACCCTAGACTTGAAGATGTCAAGATTGTAGTGATTGGGAAAACATCCTGCCGGGAGTCTGTTCCACAAAACAGCAGTTCTTGGGAAGAAGCTGTCCAAATGGAACTTACTTCTTACTATAGGAATATGAAAGGAAAAGATAACAGTTAACCCTAGACTTGAAGATGTCAAGATTGTAGTGATTGGGAAAACATCCTGCCGGGAGTCTGTTCCACAAAACAGCAGTTCTTGGGAAGAAGCTGTCCAAATGGAACTTACTTCTTACTATAGGAATATGAAAGGAAAACTTAATGGTTAACTCTTGATTTGAAGAGGTCAAGATTGTAGTGATTGGGAAAACAGCCTGTCGGGAGTCTGTTCCACAAAACAGCAGTTCTTGGGAAGAAGGCTGGTGGAACCAAGGAATGCCATAGAAATCACAGTCGATGCTTGCAATATTTTGTCTGTGGGAAAAGGAGAATAGGGGAGGAAATAATTCATCACCCAAAAGGCAGTGTAGATGCTTTTGGACTCTATCAAGTCGGGCAAGTGAATACTGGGTAGCTCCAGCCCATATATTGCAGCAATACTCCATTTTTGGTATAATCTGGCTCTTGTAAAAATAGAGAATAAAAAGGGGAGTCAGATACTTAATGGGGTGTTACAATGAACTGACCATCTTTCCAGTATTTTTAGCAATAGATTGTATATATGAGTTGCATTTGAGGTCTGGGGTGAGCTTAAGTCCCAATAGGCATTCAAGGCAAGGAGCCTCCCTAAGAGAGCACCTGTTCATCTGGATAGGTGAAAGGTCTGCTCATTGGTGGTAGAATGTTACTAGTTTGATTTTGGGCATATTGAATTTTGCAAGCCAGGAGAGAGATGAGCTGCTAGATTCTGATCATCCAGATTTTTGGAGATGTAATTAATTGATTGATTTGTTGTTTTTACAGATTATCAACCCTTTGTGGCTTATTTAGAGTTTAAATATATTTTGGATTAGAAGAATAATTCTTTTTTTGTAAGTGAATATTGCA
The DNA here is from genome assembly GCA_903632075.3 of Acanthosepion pharaonis. Taxonomy (NCBI): domain Eukaryota; kingdom Metazoa; phylum Mollusca; class Cephalopoda; order Sepiida; family Sepiidae; genus Acanthosepion; species Acanthosepion pharaonis. The sequence goes on along the minus strand of CAHIKZ030001373.1, from coordinate 219,140 downwards.
TTAACAATTTTTTGACAACAACAATGATTTATCCACTTACAAGTCCTACTATTAAACCCATAGCTTGTGGGGGATAGATTCATACATTTTCCAAGGATATTTATGCATAAGTGAATACTTTGAACCTGACTGGAATTTGAACTTGACTCTGTTAAGCTGTTAACCATTACACCACCTGCACATCCAGGTTTTGATATGAAAAAGTTTTCAATGAACTCTTGAATCTAGTTTTCATTGGAGAAAGTTTTCCATATAAAAGCATTTTGCAACAATCAAAAAAAGATAATAATCAGCTGGGGCAAGTGCAGGTGAATATGACTGGTAGGGTAGAACAGACCAACTGAGTTCCAAAATTGTCCCCATGTTATTTTTGCTGTATGCATCCTTATGCTGTCATAGAGAAGAGCAACACTTTTCCTACTGACAAACACAAGGTGCTTTTCAACCAAACTTTTTATGGAAATGTTGCAGCTGCTGGATGTTTAAATGTGCATTTAGCATTTCAATTCATTAAATGAATACACTGATGTTCCCACCATGAACACAACATTACTTTTATTTTGGGGTCAGTTATGGATATGTTTCCTTGTCAATCTGTTACATTTTGTGTTGAATATTGTTGTATATTAGTGCACTCCAATTTTATTCTTAAATGCTACATACAATTTGTAGCTATGATGATCATTATTTTTAGTTTCTTCAAATTAAACTTACTTCCAGTGGATGCCATCCAGTGCTAGAGAGCCCAATCTACCCTACTGTTTTAACCTATAAGTAGGAGGTGAAGAGATGGATTTCCCAAGGGCATTTGTGTAAAAACTGCATGCAACTGAATAACCTCAATTTGAACCCATCTCCCACACCAATATCCATTACACTATACACCTATCTTTATGATAAAGTGCATTTCTTTAAATTGCAAAAGATTAAAAAAAATCCTTGATTTAATAAGAAAAGAAATTCTTGATTTAATAATGAGGCATGCTACTAGATTGGCAACTAGGTCTCACCATTTAACTGTTGAACTAGCTAGATGCAACTGTGGTGGTTGCTTCTAGCTAGTTCAAGAGTAACTACCTTTCAGCTCCATGCTTTCTAGCCAACTTAATCTGAAAAAATTTAAAAGTAAAGTCAATCACTATCTACTGTTCTCCTGATTATTCTTTCACTTTCTGCTCATTATTAATGTTTCTGTTCCTAATTCTTCCACACCCTGTAACCCCTTGTGTCTTAGTGGCTTTGCGGCCTTGCATGGGGTGATACTGATTTAAAAAAGCAGTTTCATTTCTCACACTTCCCACCTGTAAAACTTCTTTCTGATAACTATTATCTTCAAAAATTTAAATTCAACGTCAATCTCCATCTTTTATCTTCTTGAGCCCTGTTTGTTTTTTTATCCTTTCCTCAATCCTCCCCATTATCAGTCTTCTCATTCTCTTTCACTCCCTGTAACTCCTTGTGTTCGAGTGACATTATTGCCTTGCTCAGTGTGACATGATTAAAAAAAAAATTTTAAAAAAATAAATGTGCCATGGTAAAAACAATCCTTCTGTTTGTGAAATTATTAAAAAGCAAAGAGAAATATAGGCTAATGTAACATTTTCAACTCACAGCTAATGTTTATGGGCCTGATAGATGAAAAGTAAAATGAAAAACATTAAAGTTGTGTGTAAAAGAAAGCATGTTCTGGTTAACAGCAATGTGTTGCATGAGAAATTGAGGCAGAACCAGGAATGTGGACATTTCTAATATTTGCCAAGATTTTTAGAATGCTTCAGGAGGTAAAGGGGGAAAAATATTGAATATGATCCTTAGAGAAAATGTAGCATTCAAATAAAATGTATGATGATCAAAGCATTAGAACCACTGGACTAACATTATAAGAAGTTGAAAAGAAACAAACAAAAGCTTAAACTCATAATGTTTTTCCAAAAGCTTTCACCACCAAAAAACCAAAAATAATCACAGCAGCAAAAAGATTCCCAACTGCTAACATTTTTTTAACAAATATTTTCAACTAGCTGTCTTCAAATATATGGCATAATCTCATATTTAGGGCTGATTAAAGTAAACTTTGATTTCAACAGTTCAGTTCTAGTTTATAATTATTGAACATTTCCTTTTGTTTGTTTTTAGACAGGCCTACTACTAGTAACATATAACCCAGTACAATCTGCCACAGGGATAGTTAGCATCAAAACCTGCTCATTTACTAGCTTTCCTGCTTGTAAGGAGGGTGGTATGTCACCCAGCAAAACAAAAAAAAAAAACAAGATCTGTCAAAGGGTAGATGAGCTTCTTAGAGAAGCCAACATATATATATATATAAAATATAAAGCAGGCCATAAATTTTGCAAATTATGTGCTGAGGAGAAATTAGCCATAGCTTTATATGATCAACCTAACTAGCTATTAAACTCTAAAACTGAAATTCTCAATGTATGTAGACATAAAAAATCTTGGCTACTAAATTAGACGTTTTCCCGTTATTGACTTTCCACTGAGGATTTTTTTTTTTTGTTGAATAAATATTTACCCCCCCCCCCACACTTGGGTTGTTTTGTTTTTGTCACGTGGTATGATTTTAGCTATCACCTATAAATATGTGTTTCTCTTTGCCTTGTTAGCCAAACTTTCCCTGACGATCCGTTTAGGTGAAACCTAGGTAGGTTTGTCTGGCTCACTAGGTGTATCTATATATATATATATATATATATATATATATATATTGAACAATAAAAAATTAAAATCTTCAGACACACTAGGTTGTATATTAATATTCTTTTGTTTTTATTTCATTTAGATTCCTCAACTAGTTTTGGCCAACATGGCCATCATCATCAGAAAAAAAAAATTCTGCTTGCTGGTAACAGTGAACTACAGAAATGAATGTCTTGATGGGGAAAATGAACTTTTGTTTGTAGTTTTCATTTGTTTTTTTATTTTTTTTAACATGAATTTTGGTCAGTCCTTGTGTTGGTCAAACAGTCTCTTTTAAGTTGTTATTTAAGATAAGAGCTGGATGGATTCATGCTGCTCTGAATTCCCTTGGTCATTTTGACAGTTTTATTGGTTCCTGGAAAGGGGATGTGTCTGTGTTAAATGTGTGTATGTTATTTGTTTCTTAGGGAGTGAGTGAGTATGATGTGTTTAAGTGTGTATATTACTATGGGTGTGTGCTATCAATTTGGCTCATTAGGGAGTGAGTGAGTATGATGTGCGTATATTCATGTGGGTGTGTGTATAAGTGAGAGGCCTCAACACCTCCGTAAGCATGTCAGTCTTGTGTGGGTGAGAAATGTGGGTAGGTCCTGATTTGTGGAGTTATATATTAATACTATCTATACTTTTTAAATTTGTGATTAAGCCTGTCTGGATAGTGCATTTTTAAATATTGTATCCACTTATTTTCATGGAACTCTAAAATCTTTCTAATATATATATATATATATATATATATATATATATACACACACACATACTCGTAGTATAACTTGTTTTCAACCGGGCGTTTCATTACTGGAAATTTTTACTGTTCAATTGGAACAGTTTAAGTTTAAAGTCAGCCCACCCGAAAAACAACAATTGAGTGCAACTGAGGCACATTCCCAAATGGCGGGTTGGTAACAATTTGAAGGGGGGGCTCTGAAAGGGCCATTTTTGCATTATAGAGATAGAGGCATTGATTAGAATAAGGAAGACGAATATTTAAGTGAAAGCATGGAAACTCACTCTATGCAGGAACCCTTGCAGAGTTCATGAATCCTGCAGCACTGCGCTATAAACAACGTCGCATGTTTTTGCTCCAGGAGTGTGAGGCAGAAAGGTGCCTAAACATTGAGGTAACAGGGCACATCACTGATGTCTTGCACCTGTAAAACTTATTTTAGGTTTGATACAATTGAGCAGTTGTTTCACAGGTAAAATGACAAAAATAAGATGTCCCTGACAAAAGTTATCTTGCTTGAGGAATCATCAATCCCCGCTCCAAAAAATGTCATTTTGCACGCCTGTTGTCTCATACAGCCACGCATTGAGCACCCCTGCAAATGCTACATGACTGTCTCTTTATTGCCAATCTTATGTGTTAGATTTCAACTCTCTAAATTGATTGTAAGCTGTTTTTGACAGACATTACATTTTGCCTTTGATTTTTGCACAAAGTGTAAAAAATTAGTTTTTTGATTTTTCATCTTCAAGGTTGTAATTTTTTCCAGCCAATTTATACTCAAAACTGGCACTGAAGAATTATCTATCATACAAAAAAAATTTAATCGAAATCGAATGAAAACTGTGGAAACGCATAAACAACATCCAATCACACACATTTTGAAAATTTTATATATACATATATATATAAAAAGCTAGGATGGGGTCTCAGGTCTTGAATGGTAACCTTTCTAGAGTTGATGTATCGATAAAAACACTCAGTGTATTTGAACTATTGTGAGTGTCTTAATTGGGTATCAAGAAGAGTATCAGAACTTTTAAAACCTTGCCTCAAATCATTACAACAGAGATCTTCTGTCATGCAGGACCCACTTTGCTATTTGTAAGATTAATCCCACTCTTGCCTCAACAAAAAAAAAAAAGTTATGATGATGATGATGAACAAAAATAAGAAAACTCTTATTAAGATATTTTTTTAAAATTTAATTACATTTTAAATATGGTGTGATTTTCTACTTAAACTTTTTAAAAATTACTAAGTATATAATTTTTGAGAGAGTATTTTGGAACCTATCTAATCAGTGTCCTACTATGCCTATTGTTTGCCTCTGTGTGTATGTGTGTGCGCAGTTTGCTTTATATTGCAAATATGCTTTACTTATATTTTAGGTTAATGTGAGATTTTTACTATAATGATTTTTACTAATAATTTGCAATATGAATCAACATAAATATACATAAAAAAATTTAACAACCTCAAAAAAATGAATCAAGATCAATTTCATAACAGAATACTAGAAAAAGTTGCAAATAGACATCAGTTGTGACTATCTTGAATATATTTGTACTACAATGGGATGTGACCATGTTAATATTCTTCTTCTATATGTCATATCTCTTCAGGATGGTGGTGATTATGACTCTCCACAATTTCCTGTCCTTTGTACCTCTTAGAAGCAAATGATGACCATCTCAAAAATTTTAAATCCGTTCATATTAAAAATCACCTGTGAATCAACATCTTTTTATATTTTTTTAATTGCAATATGTACAAATGTAACCAACAAATGCAATTACGTTTATAACGTTTTGGCCGTTGTACGCTCCGGCCTTCTTCAGGTGGTTGGAATGTCGAACTTAACCCTTTATTTCACTCACTGAGGTAGATTGTTCTAGTTCCACATGTCATGTTTAATGGATGTCAGTTATCAGTTATCTCCTGTTAATTTCCCTCTGAAAGTTCTCCACTGCCTTAAGTAGAACAGTCTACCCCAGTGAGTGAAAGGGTTAAGTTTGACATTCCAACCGCCTGAAGAAGGCCGGAGCGTACAACGGCCGAAACGTAATAAATATGGTGACAAAGATGAGGACAATAGTCTGAATAATGTAAATAATGTACATAATACCTCATCTCAGAAATATAGACAGATATTTTTTTTATTTTGTTGTTGAATTATTTTTACCACAAAAAGTTTCTTTTTGAAAACAAAAACAAACAGATTACAGACATCATGTTGTATTTCTGTTCTTTTTCTTCTTCATTTCTTTTGTAAAAAAATAGATTTGATTTCACATTTATTTCCTAAAACTAGTCAGTTAAATGTTTTTAACATAGTTTTGTTCAATCTTTTTCTCTTACACTGGTATATGTTGATAAAATTTAATTTTATTAACATCTGAAAGTCTTTTTCAATAGTGATTCTTTGGATATGGTCACTCAGTAATGATAGCACTTAAAAAAAAGAACTATTTTGGTTTCGTAAAAAATTTCGATGTGGTTTCACAGACAAAACTGAAAAAAGTTATTTTTTTGATTAAACTGCCCATCTCTAAAGCAAGGTGATACTAAGTAAACTAGATGACCTATCAGGATTTATTATTGTAAGACCCAATTTTAATGAGATAAGATATTCAGGTGGCACTCTGTTGATGGCAAACTAAGAAAGAAAACTGTAAAAATACATAGACAACGTACTAAAAGAAATCAAGAAGAATGGACTAATCATTAATTGTAAGAATATACAGACAGCTCAAGATGTGAGCTGCAATTTGGAAACATCAGAATTAAACACATACAGAAATTTAACTACCTGGAAAGTATATAACAGATGATGAAAAATGTGACACTAAAATCTGAATGCACATTGGAATAGTTGAAAGATGCTAAGCAAAGTATTAAGAAACAGGAAAATTTTTGTTAGAAATGAAAAAAAATTGTACTGAACTGCTTTATAATATCAATCTTCCTATATGATTGTGAATGCAGGACAATTTCCTCATGGATGGAGAGGAGACTTGAAACAACAGAATTGTGGCTCCACAGAAGGAGGCTGAGAATTCCATGGATGGAACATGCGAACAATGTTGAAGATTTAAAGAGAATAGAAACAAAAAGGATATTTGTAGTAAGAATCAGAAAGAAGCAGTTGAAATTTCTGGGTCACATGATGAGGAAAAAAGGCTCGGAGAATTTGGCATATACAAGATATAGCGAAAACAAGAGAAATAAATGGAAACAGCAAGTAACCTAATGAACTTGTGAAAATGGCAGAACAGGGCCTGGGTGGGATGGTAAGGAGACAAAAATTTCTTAGACCTATAAAGGGTAGGAAGTTGTAGAGAGCCATGATCATACAGGTTTTGAAGGGATAAAAAAGATTTTTTAAAAATATTTATTTGAAAGTGAAAGAAATTTTTTTAATATTTTTTTTTTTTGCGAAAAAGTAACGTGTAAAATTTAGTCTAAAAAAAAAAATCGTATTTTGTATTTTCAGCTGGTTGAAACAAAATACCATTTTAACTGGCTGTAAAAAAAATAATTCAATGAAAAAGCACATACAAATTACATATTTAGAAAGATTGTTTTGTTTTCTTTCCAGCCATATGAATATTTTTATTTTGAGATTGGACCATAAATACACGAGAAATTGTGAGTTGAAAACACTAAGTTGAAAATTTATCAATCTCAAATGAAATCAGATATGACTGGAAGTGCTATCATTACACAAGAAAATGAATGACTTCCTTAGAAAGCAAAAATACTAAATTAATAACCGAAAAACCTAATCAAAAACCACAGTATCAAGGATAAAAAAAGGGAAACCAATACCGAAACATAAATTGCGAAACCAACCAACTCTACCTTGCTGTATAGGTTAAATAAATCTGGTAAGAAGATACAACCTTGTCTTATGCCCTTTTCTATTTTTGTGTATTTGCTCAATTCATTTTTTATCCTTATGCAGGTAGTTTGTTCCCAGTAAACATTCTCGATTGTTCTAATATCTTTTGTAAATCAATGAAGTTTCCCAAACAGTTTAAATAGATCTTTGTGTCATATCTTATCAAATGCTTTTGTTTTGTTGATGGCTCATAGGTATACATCCTTCTGGATTTGTATTGTTTGCTGATGCTTTATGATCAGAATGCTGTCAGAGCAAGCAGTACAAATGCAGAATGGCATTTACCTATGTTTCATAGAATGTGTTCCAAAAAATATAACTTCTTTAAATAATCCACCAGATAACATTTCCTTTCTTCCCCCTTTTTCTTTCACTGTTACTTATTGTTCTGCCTAGTCTACTTATTTACTTACTGTCTGTCTTTGAAAGTTTGGGTTACAAGAATAAAATTGCTATCTTTGTTTTGTTCCATGTATATTAAACTTATAAAAATTCACAGCAAAATGTATATTTGAACCAGTGCACTTATTCTATTCCACCAGCATGATTCTTTCAGATGGCATTTGTATTTAATATAAAAGGGTAAGAGGCAACAAAACAATTTCTGACCATACTGCCCCAAAAGTATTTTGAGGGTAGTGACTTGTCCCTTGAAATAAAACCCAGATGTGAAAACCCATCAGTTGTTGATTATGAAGCTTTAAAATGTATGGCAGAGATTTCTCTAAGAGTTAGGATCATCAAAGATTTCCCTAAGAGTTAGGATCATCAAAGATTTCTCTAAGAGTTAGGATCATCAAAGATTTCCCTAAGAGTTAGGATCAGCAAAGATTTCCCTAAGAGTTAGGATCAGCAAAGATTTCCCTAAGAGTTAGGATCAGCAAAAGATACCATATGTAGAGCATTATATAAACATTAAAAAATATGAGACGTTTCTCATGAACTCTCAGAAATGCAATAAATGAATACACGTTTGATACACCCAAACATAAAGATGTCTTTTTCTAAACATTTTCTGAATCTTTAACAGGTAAAAAAAATGTTAATAATCTTTCTCAGCTCTCTAATTGAATAACATATTTCAGCTGATAATAATTTAATGCACTTCAGCATTGGAGAAAGGTGCCATAAGTTATAGCCTGTCTCTTTATCCTGATGAAAGGTACACTTGGATTAAACTGATCCCTTATTTTATGAAGGCTTTTTGTAGAGCTGGCACTGGTGTCTCAACCACTTCCAGAATTTGATATGGGACACCATTACCTACTATATATCGATTTAAAATTTTACAACCTGAGGGTCACAAATCCTTGAAGGAAAATTGGTGGGGAAGTGCAACTCTTTTAAATTACCAAAAATCAGGGAATTAGCCAATTCAAATGAAAATTTCAGTTCATATTCATTATTTATTTTTATAATGAATAGTTTTTTGGGTTTTTTTTAAAAAAACTCTGAGAAAATGTTATCCTTTTTGTAATAACTACCACTATTTTCAAGACTAAATTTTACTCAAAAGAATGTTTAAGTTGCAAATTTTTACATTTCCATAGAGATTAATTGCCAATGCATCTCCACTGAAAAAAAGTTTTACAAAAATTCCAACACCACACAAACGGAATTGTCTTAAACATTTGTTTTAAAAACAGTATTTCAGTTTTTGGGAAAATTTTTCATGTGTTGAAATCTTTAAACATTTTTATTTTTTAAGTAATCATTTTCTCAGTTTTATCTTTCTAGAAATGTAAAAAATAGGGACTAGAAATTTTATTTTAATTACTAGCCACGGACTTCTGTAAAAAAAAAATCAAAGATCCTCCTTAGTGGATGATCTTAGTATAAAAATGATTTTACTGAGATATATTAGCCTCTTAAATGATTTAATAGAACTGTTCAGAAAGAAAATTACAATTTAAAAAAAAATAAGCACTACTGAAATTAGCACTTCTGAACATTCCCCTCTTTAATAGGCATGAGGACCCTCACACAGTTGAGAGGTTCAGGGTAGTAAGCACTGGCCCTGTTGATTATTATAGTTGATAATTGACAATATAACTTAGGTAGACAAAAGTAAAAAGCACAAAAAGCTGCTGAAACTAGCCCTTTTGGGGCTCCAACCTCATCGGGGCTGGGGGGGCAAGTTCCTGAATAGTATGCCTCTGCACCAGCGATGCAGATACAGTGTATATTATTAGTTGATGACTGACAATTTTATGTCAGTTTAAAAATAAAAAAAAAATGGAGGATGGCCATAAAACAGTGCTGAAAAAATGGCAGAGAAAGTGAAGAAAGGTTTACTTTTTCATTTCAGAAGTTTCATATCGAAATACATTTTTTTAATCACTTCACCCCAATAAAAGCAATAAAACTAAGACACAAGGGGCTACAGTGTGTGAGAGAAGATGAGAAAATGAAAACATTATTAAGGAGAGGGAACAATAAAAGAAGCAGAATTAAGAAGACTGAAGATAACAATTGACGTTGAATTTAAATTTTTGAAGATCGTACAAAAATAGAAAATGACAAAATAGCTTCATGCTTATTAAAGAAATCTTTAAAAATACATTTGATTGTTTTCTGTCAAAACAAAGAAAAAGAAAGCTTGTTAAGGGTTATATACAAATACAGCACAAATTTTTCAGCATTCTTGATTCTGGAACCATATTGTATGATCCATTTTGCTGGCCCAATAGAAGTTTTGTAATAGCAATTCAATAACACACCTCTGATCCACTGATTATACATCTCTTGTATCTCTACAATTAAAAACTTAAATTAAAACCCCAGATAGTGGCCACCTAGCGAATTAGTCTGCAATCACATGAAATTCAAATGCATACTGGTAACTTTGTCTGGATCAAATAAGGTGCCAGACCATTGGTTGCCAGAAAGAAAATGCCAGAAAATTGGTTGTGCACCTGTTTCTTTAAATATCTTGACACATACACTTAATGTTAAAAAAAAATCTATACCCTAAGAAAAAAATAATTTCTTATTTTAGATAAATAAGATTTATCACTTATCATTTTGTTTTTTAAACTTTAAAAAAAGAACAATTCTGAAGAACTTCTTATCTTTACAACTGAATATTTCTGCATTTTTGTTAAAACATTATGCTTTACCATTCAAATTGTTCTCTTTGCAGACTGATGAGTTCTAAAAATGGCCATTGGGTGGAGGAACTTTTCCCACCAACATTCCAATATTCAGCTGAAAATTTCAATCTCAAGGATGAAAAATATGGCAGCTTAAACAGCCAACAAAAACGAGTGCTATTAACAGCTGAAAACATTCAAGACATTTACCAGCGTGTCAACAGCTTAACTTTAGCCGGAACAAACAGTTTGAAGAAACAAGAACAAATTAAACAATCTGAACAAGGTAATTAGAAGTTCTTCTATTGTTTTTTAAACTAACTTTGTAGTTTGAAGGCAGATTCTCAACAGATTTTCCAGTGATGATAGTTATGAAATAAAAGTTACTATTAACACTTCCCCTGTTGTGGACATACATACTTAAATGTCTTTATAAAACTTACATTGCTTACTGTTGACATATACAGTTAGTGCTAGACTTATTTGATCGCATTTCCCATAATTATGAATAGAGTTGTAATCTCTCAAAATTTCACAGAAATTCAATGTACATAGTCTGACAAATAGTGAAATAATGGATTCGAAAGAATGTGCAGTTATGCCTGCAACACAATTTTATTTAAATGTCAAACAATAATACCAAAAAACATCAAACAAGCATTTAACATGGAACAAAATTATTGTCCCTCTTGCCTCAATAATAAATTGTGTAACCTTTATTCTCAATTATTGCCTTTTTGATAGTATCTTACAATATCACAACCTGCACTGACAAGTATTTTGCTCCATTCTTCTTTGGCAATAGATTTTAGTTCCTTCAAATTTGAAGGATTTCTGCCTCCTACTTTTTTCTTCAAATAGGCCCATAAATTTTCAATGGGGGTTTAGGTCAGGGCTTCATGCAGGGTGCACCAATACCTTAATTTTGCTGTCATCTAAGTATTTTGTAACAATTCATGCCCTGTATTTTGGCTCATTATCATGTTGAAACATCCAGTAATATTTTTTTCATAAGACAACAGTGTCCTTAAAATATCTTATCTAGAAAGACAATTAAATGCTTTTCTAATTAAATAATGTTTTAGTTTTATTGCAATTTTTATTTTATGATTCAGAGCAGATTTTCAGTAAATGGTGTTTCTGTTTTAAGGAAAAAAAATGATGATTTACATTCTCCAAGGAGTTCTGCTTTTAACTATTATAAATATGAAGAGGGTGGAATTTTAATTTCTCAAAATTTCACAAAATTAATGGCAGAGGAGACAGATGTAAGAAAAAATATTTTTACCTAGATTTTCAAAAAAAATATTTAAAAAATAATTTCATTCATTTTTGGATAAGTAACTTCATTGAAATCTGGCAATTATTTGATTTTTGCAAGAATTTCCAACTCAATGTGTTTTTACAAAAACCATTAAAAATTTTTATGCTAATCTATGCACACACACACACACACACACCCTCCACTGACGCAAGAAAAATGAGATTTTTAACCAAAATTTAGAATGTGCTTGAAAGGATTAAAAAATTTAATAAAATAATCAAAAAGCACTTTGGTCTTTCTTAATAATAACATAAACATTTTGATGATAAAATATAGTTTTTATCAAGGTTGGGGCCTTTTTTCATCATGGCATGATCTTTTTTTTGGTGAATTAGTGGCAGTACTTACAAGGTACAATGGGTAAATGGTTGCCATTTTATATTTCTAATTTTGTGCATGCATGTTGTTTTTTTTTAATTTTGTCAACTGCAAAGTATAGTAGGGTTATTTGGGCCCCATCTGTGAGAAAAAAACACTCAACCAGAAAATTGTAAATGGCATGCTGTACTGCTTGGCATTTGCACCAGAAGCTCCAATACAAACATTTCAAAGTATTTGGGTGTCAATATGAGGACAGTGCAGAGGATTGGAAAAGAGTTGGATGAGTTTAATGGTGATTATGAAGGAAAAGTTGCTCTGATCCACTTATAAGAAAATAACTCCCAAATTTGTTAGTGAGGACCTCAGATTCAACATGGAGACCTACATCAAGTGCCTTGAGGAGGTAGTGCTGCCCTGAGTCAAGAGGGTGGCTGCTGGAAGACCCTATGTCTGATAACAGAACTCTGCACCATGCCACACAAGCAGGAGAACCCAGTCATGGCTGTTAGACAATTTCTGTGACCACATCAACCCTTGCATCTGGCTGCCTAACTCCCCAGATTGCAAACCACTTAATTATGTGTGGGGCACAGTTGAGCAAGAGACCAACAAAACTCCTTATAACACCAAAGATAAATTGAAGGCAAGGATTGTATCAGCATTTACCAACTTAAATAAGGAGACCATCTAGAAGAGTTGCAGGAGATTTTGAAGTCATCTCAAGGCCGTAGTTGAAGCCAATGGCAATTTTATTGAATAAATTTACACTTTAGTATTTCAAGATATTTTTGTGTAATTTTGGTAAATATGTCTGTTAAAATGGGGTGTTAGTGTTATTTTCATTTTTGTGTAATTTAGATGACAATTTATCCATCGCACCCTGTATATTACCTGCTGTTGTATGTGCACTGCTGGCCAAAATCTTAAGGTCAATGTAAATAAAGAAAAAATATACCTTTTGCATTGTTAGACTCAACCACTTATCTGAGTAGGGGTTTTAAAAATGAAAATAAAATTAAAATTAAAATTAAAATCTTTTTTTAACATTTAATAGGCAAAATTTGAATACCAGGAAATTAAGGTAAATACTAGCTGTCCACCAAAAACATGTATACACACTTCAGGGAAGGAAAAATTTGTTTTTCATAGTTTTAGCAAATTGTGATAACACTGTTTACTATGGAGGGTCCCTAAAAAATGTTATATATCATAAAAAGCCAACTACGTTGGCAGCCCTTAGACAAGAAATTGAAAATTCAATCCCACTGGACATTTGGGCCAATGTTGCCAAAGCAGTAGTTTGCCATGCTAATAAATGTCTGGAAACTAATGGCCACCATTTTGAACAACTCTTGTGATTGTAGAGTCCAAAGATAACTTTAGTATTGCAATATCTATATAAATTTTTCCTTTCCTGAAGTTTGTATACATTTTTTGGCAGACGCTGTATATGTTTTCAAGACATCATGAAGTTGTTTGCATTTTTGTTATAACTTAACTAGCACTTAGTGCTATTTCCACACCATTGTAGACACATAGCAACATGAAATATAACCTTTTTTATAACATATTTTTCTTATATTGAGTATTGGAGGGGCCATGCAGCAGTGCAAGTTTTGTTTCAATAAACATCCATCAGTTTTAGATATTTAAACAATTTGCTAAAATTCACCTAATACATGACCTAAGAGCCACTCAAGATAGAGAGTAACTGAATGAGGTGTGTGATACAAATGTAAGAGTAGGAAATAGGATTATTCTGTGGATATAGAGGATAGGTAATAATTGATCCTTGACTTCAAGAGGCTAAGATTGTAGTGTACAGGAAAGCATTCACACAGGAATCTGTTCCACAAAACAACAGTTCTTAGAAAAATGCTGTCTGAGTGGAACTTCTTCTTTACAAATGGAATATAAAGGAAATGAGGGTTCAAGTTCATGGACTCAGCATTTGAAAAGATTTTTATTTCCTCTGCAAAAATACTACATTACTTTCCTAACAACCTTCGTAAATATAAAGGACAACAAAACATGAAGTAATAGTTACCAGATTTGTTAATAAGCCTAATTCTAATGTGTAATGATTTCAATCCTCATTGGGTTCCCAATTATTATGACCTTGTGCTAAACTAAGCTAAATGTCATAAATACCTATAACAACTTGAAATGGAGTAGTTTTTAGCAGACTAATCGTTTAAACCAATTCTAGTGTGTAGTGAATTCAATATTTACTGGGTATTCAATTATTATGGCCTTGTGTCATACTAAGGTAAACTTTATAAATACTCTAATCACTTTTTATAATCTCCATCAAAGTACTTCAGTTCATTTTTTAGTTCCTGCTCTGTGTAAAATTTCTTGTAGAAAATACGTAAGATTAGGTTTCATAATTTTTAGGTTGATGACTATAAATTTCTTGGTTTTAATTAAGGAAAATACCATGCCCTGCAATCATTCAATGAGAAGCAAGTAACATGCTCTGAAATTTGAAACTCATACTTACCTGAATTTCAGCATTACTGTCTCAGAGAAACACTGTAAGTCAAGGCTTCACTTTGCCACTTAACTGCTAAGGAATTATTCATTCAAAAAACTTAAATTATTTGCTACTCTGATATATCTTACAGGCTGATAAAATTTTCCCAGAAATCTTTGTTCATTGTTTTGCAGAAAAATAATATAGAGAACATAAGTGCGTCACAAGTTATTTGATTATTTAAAAAGATTATAATGAATGATAGCAAACGCTAACTTACAATTATTTATTACTAACAAGGGTACCTGGCATTACCTGCACTAAGTTTTTTTTCTCTTTGCTTTGCTGTACTATGCAGTTGTTTCTTTATTTGAGAGATTTACATACACCATAAAAATTGGTATTGTCTTTCAAGACCAATGTTATCAAGAGGTTACCCGTATGACAAAAGATTTGAATCAGGGTATCATTTTCAGAACACTGTTCAACATAGACTTTGTGCACTTTCTACCATCTGTGCCAGAAGTTCTCTCATCAGTCTCTACTTTGTATTTTATTTCTTATACCCAGTCATTAAGACATCATTCTCTGCAGGATCTTTTTATAAAATGTCTTACTAACATCATCACCTTTACTTACTTAATTCTCTGCCTGCCATAAGCATGGTTGGTGCTAAACTCTAGGAGAGCAAAATTCTATACCTTCTTGGGCTCACATTTTCCACTGACATGAAGTGGAACAACTATATTGAATGAATTGCTATGCCTTCTAGAGAAGTTGGTTCACTGTGCCCTGCTAGAAATTATTTCTCATCAGAATCCATCTTGTACATTTAAAAATCTACCATTCATCCATACATAGAATATTGCTGCCATATCTGATCTGATCTGGTGCTCCTGTTATATATCTTGAGATTCTCAACAATATCCAAAGAATGTAATGTTATTGGTCCTCCCCTAGAATTATGACTTTACTTTCCCACTGCTAAAGTTTTTCTCATCAGAATCCATCTTGCATATTTATAAATCTACCATTCGTCCGCGCATTGAATATTGCTGCCATATCTGATCTGGTGCTCCTGTTATATATCTTGAGATTCTCAACAATATCCAAAGAATTTAATGTTATTGGTCCTCACCTAGAATCACGACTTTACTTTCCCACCGCTAAAGTTTTTCTCATCAGAATCCATCTTGCATATTTATAAATCTACCATTCATCTGTGCATTGAATATTGCTGCCATATCTGGTCTAGTGCTCCTGCTGATATATCTCAAGATTCTTGACAAAATTCAACAAAGGGTCTGCAATGTAATCTATCTGACATTTTAACTTCAGTCACTTTCTCACCAACATGATGTGATTTCCCTGTGCCATTTCTACAAATATTTTCATGGAAACTGTTCTGATGAGCATTTTTCCCTAGTACCTAGACTAAATTAATTTAAACATCTTAGATTGGCAACTCAGTCTCAATGTTTTACTGTTGAATTAACTAGATGCAATTGCCACTTCTATTCTAATAGTTTCTTTACTTGCACTTCTCACCTGTGGAACTCCCTTCCAATCTCTCGCTTCCCTGCCAATCTTCAAAAATTTGAATGCAACGTCAATCACCATCTTCTTTCTAACTGAACTGTGTTTCTTTATTTTTCTCACTAAAGACTTTTCATTCTTTTTCCCTCCCTGTAACTCCCCTGCATTCTAGTGACATTATTGCCTTATATATATATATATATATATATATATATATATATATATATATATAATATAAAATATTAATCACACCATCAAAATACATCAAAATTAATATATTTTCAAGGCAAGCACAATTTTTCATCCAGAATGTTTTCAATAGAGAACTAAAGTGACAATAATCAATAAATTAATTAAAGTTCAAAGGACTTACCTCTCGACCAACTTCACTGAAAACTTGACCCTGATGAGTGGTGTTTGGTAAAACACGGAAGTCATTTAGGAAATAAGTCAATTAAACTTTTATTAATTTATTAACTATATATGAAGATGAATGAAAGTTTGTTTTTTTAAAGATTTTTTACTTTTCTTGCAAAGATAAAAAATAAATTTTTAAAAAAATGTTGATACCACACACTGAACTACTGGGTGCCTTACAAAAAAAAAACAACAGAAAATTTTAGATTTCCTATATGATAAAAAAAATTAAATAACATATGAAAAAATTAACTTTTTTAGTTCGAACACCACATCTAACATTTGTATTTTTGTTTTAAGCTACTAACTTTCTATTCTTTGCTTTTGTTTCAAATAACTGCAACAAAAATTCCAACAAATAAACTGTACCAAATTTCCTGTTTTTCTTTTTGAGTGTGTGTGTGTGGCACCCTGTATGAAAACTCAATATTTGAAAAATACAAAGAAAAAACATTTCATCATCCACATACAAAACTATTAAAGCAAAAACAATGACTAGACATAAACACAACCTAATTAATACAAAATATGCAATGTCTCTTCAGGACATTTACAATCATGGCTCTTCATCACTTTCTATCCTTTGTAGCTCTTAATAAATTTTGCTTTTTTGCTATCTTTCCTAAACCCTGTTCTGCCTTTTATATTCTGAAGCTCACTAGGTAGGTTATGCATTGTCTTCCTCTATCCCTCTTGCCTTTAATCTATCTTGTGAGTATCAAATTTTCCAAGCACTCTTTCTTCATTATGTGTCATAGAAATTTCAACTTTCTCTTTCTAGTGATGTGTCCTTTTTTTTATTCCATTTTCTTTAAATATTTGTCATTAGTCATATTTCCAGTCCATGATATTCTCAGCATCCTTCTCTAGAACCACATTTCTGTTGCTTCAAGTTTCTTCTTCATCTGAGAGGCAATTGTCCAGAATTCACTGCCATATAAGGAGATGAAAGCCAAAAGCACTCAGAAGATATTGGACAATTTAGTATTTTCTTTAGAAACCAGAAAATAGTCCCAACTGTAAAAAAATCTAAATAAAAAAATCTTAATTACATAATTTTTGTTGGGCTTCTACCAAACCTGCATAAAAGCTGCTACCCAAATAAAATATACACTCTACATATATATAATGTACGTATATGTGTGTATGTGTATATATATATATATATATATATATATATATATATATATATAAAATGGAAATTTTTTTTTATGACACATTTCATCCATTAGGATTTCATTGAACTGGGATGAAACGTGTTACAAGAAATTTTTCAGTTTGTCATATTTTTCTAAATACCTAATGATATTTTGACTTCTGTTTATAAATACAGGTTTCAAAATAAAATCTTTATATTTACCTTGATAATGTCCATCAGAAAGCAAAACATATCAGTAAAGGAAAGTTTTCTTTTTGTCTTTATTCATATTGCCTTTTTCCTATTGGAGGTTTGAATCCTGTCAGAGTGCATATATTATTTTTAATAAGAGTATACAACAAAAATAATGTTTAAAGTGATAAAACACACACACATATAAATATATATATATGTATATATGAATATAAAAATGGACATTGAAGTCAGCACCCAATGGTGACAGTCTGTTTCATGCTATGGCCTGATGATTATGTATAAGCATGAAACAGACTGTCACTGCTGGTGTTGACTTCAATGTCCACTTTTATATTTGCATACACACTGTATCTCTGATATTGAGCACTTTAACCCATAAATATAGCATACCCAATAACTATATATATATATATATATATATATATATATATATATATATATATATATATATATATACCCAAGATAGGATTGTAAATGGAATAAATTCTAAAACCAATCCAAAATACTATTCTTAAAAGAGTGCTTAATACAGAGTAAAAAAATATTATTCAAAAATTATACATTCAATACCATCACTTGATAAGACACCAGAAGTGTTGAAACAAAATTGCTATTTTTTGTAGTGATGTTATAACATGTTTATATTATAATTTTTGAATATATATATATATATATATATATATATATATATATATATATATATATATATATATATATATGAATGCATATATGTATATATGTAGATAGATTGTTAGCTTGACTGATATTCACAATAAGTTTGTTTATCTTCTAAAATTTGTTAAAAAAAAGAACTGAGTTTCTTCTTCTGGCTCAGATTATTTAACTTTTTCTTTGTAGATTTAGACTTGATGACAGGTGATCTGCCAATTAAATCCAGTTGCTTTTGATAAGTTGCTCTGCTTCCTTTGTATTCTGAAAATTTGGCCCACCTTTTTCCAGGCATAACAAGATCTGAACAGTATTAAGTGTTTATCTTAATAGCAATGCAGTTCTATGATCAAATGTCTCATATTTGGGGGACATGTTATCAGATATTCACCAAAGCAAAAGAGAAATCAAAACAAAAAACTTATCATAACGGTGTCTGCATGAAAATACACTACACTGTTGGGCACTCAAAACTCTTGTAACACCACCCCTTCACAATTCGCCCTCCTTTAATAAGATTCCTTGAACACTACACCTGTAATTGTTGTCTGAATACTGTAGTCTGTCAAGGATGAAAAGTGAGGACTGAGCACCTCCAGTCCAGATATGGCAGCAATATTTCATTTTTGGCCTTATCTATAGATAAAATTCTTTTCTGAATTTATTTTTTATACTAAAATTCAGTCAATACAAGACCTGAGAGCCACTCAATGTAGAGAGTTACAGTTAAAATGGTAATGATGAATGAGGTTCATGATATGAATAAAAGGGGAGGTAATAAGTGAAGGTTATAAGGATAAGGTGGATAGATAATGATTGTCTTTTGAAGAGATTAAGATTATAGTGTTCAGGAAAGTATCCACATGGGAGTCTTTTCTATAAAGTGGCATCTCTTGAGGAAAAAGCTTCTTAGCTTTCAAACATCAAGGAAATAAGAGTGATTTGAGTTTATAGAAGTAACATGGGGTGTCGTAAATGTAAAGGTTTGAACTGGTGTAAGTATAAAATAGAGTTCATCTGAACATTTTCCATGGAGGTAGCAAAAGATTAGCAACAGGCTTGTAACATTGCATCTATGGCAAAGAAATTGATTCAGATTGGTGTAATCATGTCGGTTCTCATAGTCTTTATGATGATACATCTGAATTAATTAATTAAAATAAACTAATTAATACAAATTAAGATCCACAAACAGTGAAATGGGATCAATTTATCCAGTGAATTATCTATCAGATTTCAAAAGTTCACTTTCAAATTTCCAAAAAGTTACTTAATACAACAGACACCAGTGATCTTGATAGCAAAATTGTTGTATCTATGTCAAGTTGAGGACATTATTCCAATTAATCAGTATATAATAATCACAATTATAATCTGATGTTGTTCTAAAGGAATAAATAATTGTACCAAGTAGCTTCTTCTTCTATGTGCCATCTCCTTTCAATACATAGGTGATCATGGCTCTTCATAGCTTCCTATTTCATGTGTCTCATCAGTTTTTATCCCTTTGTTACAGCTCTCCCCTCTGTTCCACTATCCATTCACACAAGCTCGTCATATAAGTAGCTTGCTGCCTTCTCCTATTTCTCTTGCCCTCAATATGCCCTGTTAGGGTTAAGTTTTCCAAGCTCTCCTCCCTTAGGAATTTCAGCCATCATTCCTGATCCTGAGCATAAGCATTCTTTCTGTTGCCATTTTCTTTAAGACTCCTTTGTTGATAATTCACTCTGTCCATGGAATTTTCCATATCCTGTAGAACCACATTTCTGCTGTCTCTAGTTTTCCTCATCTGTGATGAGATTGTCCAGCATTCACTGTCATTATTTACATTATTTGGACTATTGTCCTCATCTTTGTCGCCATATTTATTACGTTTCGGCCATTGTACACTCCGGCCTTCTTCAGTTTTGGGGGGCTGCTGCCATGTACCCAGGGTAGTTGTTATATTTTTGGGGGCTGCTGCCATGTACCCAGGGTACAAACTGGGATAGATGGGTACAAGAGGAGGAGGACAACAACACTCAGAAAACAGTCTTGCCTGCCTTATGTGAAGGGGTTATCAGAGAAAATACAAAGGATCTGCGATCCATATAACATCAGGACATCCTTCAAAAGCTTGATGACACTTCGCAGATATCTTTCCTGAGTAAGACCCCCCCCATGTGTACACTATCCCGTGCAGCTGCGGAAAGAAATATAAAGGAGAGACAGGCCACCACCTCAAGGTAAGGCTTCAAGAACACCAGAAAGCAGTAACACGAGGAGAAGTGGAAAAATCAGGCATAGCTGACCACATATGGAGAGAGAAGGGAGATCACCGCCCTCTGTAGGATCAGGTTGAGATCATAGACAAGGAACACCATTGGAAAATTCGTAAATTTAAGGAATCAGCACATATGCTAGGCCACAAAAATCTCCTGAGCCAACCAAACATAGAAATAAATACAATATGGGAACCAGTAATAAGAAGTGCCAGAGAAAATCAATGATAACAACAAAGTTGCAATATGAGCTGTGGTAAAAACATGGAATGATTACAGCAAAATTGCAATATGAGCACTGGTAAAAATGGTTGCTGAAGACATTAGGTTTATAATACCCAGAAATTCATACCCTCAAGGATACATGGCACAGTGGATAAAGGCGTTGGTTAGATCCAGTGACAGGACCCAAAGAGTGTGAGTTCAATACCCGGTTAAGGCAGTGGAGAACTTTCGGAGGGAAATTAACAGGAGATAACTGATAACTGACATTCATGGAACATGGAACAGACTACCCCAGTGAGCAAAATAAAGGGTTCAGTTTGACATTCCAACCACCTGAAGAAGGCCGGAGTGTACAACAGCCAAAATGTTGTAATAAATATGGCGACAAAGATGAGGACAATAGTCCGAATAATGTAAATAATGTACATAATACCTCATCTCAGAAATATAGACATTCACTGTCATATAAGAGAAAAGATATCACATGGCAATTCAGCTCTCTTTTCTTTGTTTTTAACAAAATTTTTCCATTTCTTAGCACTTTGATTAGTTTTTGGAATGCTTCTTTTGCTAGTCCAATGCATGTTTGGATCTTAGTGTCACATTTTCAATCCTCTGTTAAAATGCTTTTCAGATATTTAAACCTCTGCACCTGCTTGATGGTTCCTATTTGCATTTTGGGCTTTTTCTCTTGCTGATGACCGTACTTTCTGACTTCTTGTAGTTAATGGTTACTTCTTGCTTTCTTATACCACCCTGTCTAGGATGGCTTGTCTCACTTGAAAAATATTTTAAAACTTAGACAAGAACAAATCGCATTGGACAAAATTTTAGTGAGAATGAAGCTGAATGAGTCTCAAGCAGAGTTGAGTGGTGGTAAGAGACAGAAAATAAAAAGAGAAAAAACCCAGAAAGACAGGTTTTTAAGGAAGGGGACTTTCAAATAATAACATCTCTCAACTTAACCACAACCTTCCAATTATACCATAAACTCTCCCCTCCATAAAAAGGTGAAATTATGATTTTCTCTATGTTTTATCTGTTTAATATTCAATTTTATCTTTTTTTTGAAAATCATTAAATCTAAAATAGTTTAGATTTAATGATTTTTGTTGGTTTTGTGTATGAACTTGTACACAAAGTACTGTTGTAAAAATAAGTATTTATCTGGTGTCCAGGAACGAATTAATCCATTTTACATTGATTCCTATAGAGAAAATAGTTTCAGTTTTCAAACATTTCAGGTTATGAACTGCTTTTAGGAACAAATTAAATTTGTGAACCAATGTTCTACTGTATTTGCCTGTTTTGTGGGGTTTGATAGCTGACTTATTGATCATATTGTATGTTTTGCAAATAGATCCAAGTAGAGATTGGCAAAGCTTAATTTTTTTCTAAAAAATGGATTTGGCAGGTGATTCAGGAATTCATCTAACCTCAGCCCCACTGAGAATCATGAAGAAGCATTTTGAAAAATCTTTCTTGGACTTGCTTCCAAAACAGCAGTATTCTGACAGAATTTGACCTGCATGATTGGCAAAGTTTGTGATGAGTTAAAAGGATAACAACAAATCTTTAATCATTTAAAATTAGGTGAAGATTTGTGGTGGGAAATCAATAAAAAATATTGATAATTCGATCTGGTGTTGCTTGCCAAAAATGAGTGGGTTTTGTTATGAAAGACATTTTATTTAAAACTAGCTTAAAAGTTGTCCTATTGGGTTGTATTTAAACTAGATAGCTCTTGATTTGGCCTTCATCACAATATGTAGGGATGAGTAGATGTGATAGGCAAAATAAAGTGCAGAAGAACTCAAAATTGATCACAGCATTTAAGTATTCCATCAATATTTAAGCTTACCTTTTAAAAGTTTAACAATAATTCTTCTGCTGCCATTTAATTTAAAGACAATCTGATGTACATAGGTCATTACTTTCTGTACAAACAATAATTTTTATTTCGTGGGTGACTTTTGCTTGATTTTGCAATTAATTTTAATTATTCACAAATTTATTTCCAAGGTATAAAAATAAAAATAATTTATATGCTATATATAGATATAGAAAAAATATGTGTCAGTTTAAAGAGGATATAATCCATATTTTTATTTCAGTTTAAACTGATGCATTCTTTGTTCCATATCTTGTAATATTTTACTTAAATTTAATATTTTCTGAATTTCTGAAAACAGCTTGGAAATTTTCCAGTGAAAATTTTCACTTTTCAAAATTATAGTTTACAATTATATTCCAAAAGGTAAACCTCTACTCTGGTTCCAAACACTGGGAGGAAGTGGGAACCAGATGATAGGCAAAGCTATCTACTCCTATTGATGAAAAAATAGTAAATAAATAGTAAATAACAGTTCAGCGTTTTATGTGGAGGCTTTAGAAGTATAGATTTGAAGTAGATTTAACAAGTAAACAAAAACCAAATCTTAAACAAGAAACAAATGATAAACCTCTACTGTTTAAAAGACAGGAGAGGAGTGTAAACAGGACAATATATAAACCTAACAACTCCTATTGTGAGAGAAGAAAAAATAAATAATTAGTGAATAAAATTTCAGAGCTCAGTCAAAGATTAAAAGTATAGATTTGACGTAGACGTTAATGTAGACTTTAGAAGAAATTGAAAACCCATTCCTAAATAAGGAACAAACCTCTACTCCTGTTCAGACATAAGTGGATTAATGTTTTGGGCTAGTATTTTAGGTTCTTTCAAAACTGATGATGGTATCAAAATAAATTTCAAGAATTATTATAAGTTGGACAAGATTTTTTTTGAGTGGTACAGGTCATAACCAAGAAGCTTTAATCTAAAGAGTAGATTCATGCAAGACAATGATTCCTTATATTCTGGAAAGCTAACTATTGCCTGCTTTCCAAAAATTTCAAAGGTACTAAATTGATAGAATGATCCCATGCTTCTCCAGATATTAATCCAAGAGAAAACTTGTGATTCATCATTAAAAAATTGATTATGAAAATATTGTATATGTATATGTTTATTTGTTTCTGTCACCTAGTTTTCTTTTTGTTTTTCTCTAGTTTTCTTGTCTCTTATGTACCTTCCTTCAAACTTTCTTCTCTCCCATTTCTCTCCCCTTAATATTATGATGTCTATTTCACAATCAGAAAATATAACTGACTACATCTCTAAAACACCAGGTGATTGGACAGATACTACAATCTGAAAGTAAACTGATCATAAATACAAACAAATAGAATAATAATATAACTATGATCTCAAAAAACAAAGATTTTAATCCAAACAAAACTTTAAATGAATCTCAGTTAGACAGTGACTGAACAGAATGATAAAGACTGATCCTCTGATCCTGTGTAACAAATGGAAAACAAAGATCATACATCCAAACAAATGGAATAATACATCCAAACAAATAATAATATATAGAATCTCAACTAGACAGTGTCTGATTTAAGCAAGAATGTCCAAGAGATTCAACAGATACTAATGATCCTTGTAGAAAAACAAAGATCATACATCCATGGAATAATAGAATGAATTCAAGACAGTGTATATTTTGAATGTCCAAGAGATTCAACAGATACTACACTCTGATCCTATGTAGAAAAACAAAGATCATACATCCAAACAAATGGAATAATAGTATAGAATCTCAGTTAGACAGTGTAGCTGATTTAAGCACAGAATGTCCAAGAGATTCAACAGATACTACACTCTGATCCTATGTAGAAAAACAAAGATCATACATCCAAACAAATGGAATAATAGTATAGAATCTCAGTTAGACAGTGTAGCTGATTTAAGCACAGAATGTCCAAGAGATTCAACAGATACTACACTCTGATCCTATGTAGAAAAACAAAGATCATACATCCAAACAAATGGAATAATAGTATAGAATCTCAGTTAGACAGTGTAGCTGATTTGAATTTAAGATTCAACAGATACTACAGAATGTCCAAAGATCATACATTCAAACAAATGGAATAATAGTATAGAATCTCTGATCCTAATGTCCAAGAAAACAATACTACACTTTGATCCCTGTAGAAAAAAACAAAGATCATACATCCAAACAAATGGAATAATAGTATAGAATCTCAGTTAGAAAGTATAATTGATTCCAACTCTAAAAAAACAAAGATTTAACAAATGGAATAATACTACACTTTGACCCTATTTAAGAAAAATGTCCAAGAGATTCAACATATATATGTAAAAAACAAAGATCATACATCCAAACAAATGGAATGAGAATCTCATAGTTAGAAAGTAAATTGATAACTCTTGCTTTTTAACAAATAGCTTTTCATCTGTTGCAAAATTTATAATTGAATCCTATAGTAAAAGCTATTATCCACCCCAGTAATGAAAATAGAATCACCGATTCGGACTGAAAAACATTTTATATCATTGCTCTTTGTAAAGATATGAATCAAAAAATTCCTACTCTTAAAAATATTCTGACCAAGAATCTTGATAAAAACTGTAAAGATAATAAAAGTGATAAAGATAGGATTTGGAAAGTAGACAAGTCTCACTTAGTTGTTACTACATACTCTTCAAAAGCTTACTTTGTACATTTAGTACTTTATAAAGTTAGTAATGTCAAAGTAAATCTTATGCAACCATGAATAAGTTCTCTGAGATTTTTTATTGGCAAATATACAGTGAAGACGCAAATTATTCATATCTCTGCAAAAAGGGACAATATAAGCTATTAGCATTTTCTCTGTGAATTAAAAAAATGTTTTCTTTAAAGGAATGCTTTCTTTTGATCTAAACTGACATTGAAAAAAAGAAGAATGAAGAAAGAAACAAAAAAGAATAACATAGAGAAAAAAAACTGTCTTCTGTTTCAATATCATTTGCTATTTGATAATGAAAAGCAGGTTCAAAATTAATCTTTTCATAAAAGCTTTTTAAAAAATCATTAACTTTATTGGGGTCTTAATAATTTCAGCCTAAACTGTGCATGCATATATACATATACAACCGGGGTGCTGAAAACTTTTCAGCATGATGTCCTTCCCAAACCCTGACCAAAATGAACAAGCATCAGATTGTTTTTTGAAAGCTCTTTGTTTGAACCAAGAATTTTGTAGTGTATATATATATATATATATATATATATATATAGATAGATAGATAGATACATACATACATACATAGATATATGAATAAAAAGACAAGAGAAAAAATTGTTCTTAGCCGACATGCTTTGTCCTCTGAAGAACATTATCAAGGCAAATGTGATAAAGTCCCTCAGAGAAAAAAACATGTCAGCTAAGAATAGTTTTTCCTCATACCTTTTTATTCATTTTGTTCCTTTACAGATACACTCTATCGGATTTATATATATTTCAATGACTGAAATCAATCATGGGGTAAAAACAACTCTGGACTTGATCAGTTCTTTTTGATTTAAAAAAAGTGCTCAATACACAAGCTGCAGAGCAATTCTAAGACCACTTCTTTTAAAAAGATATAAATAACTTATCCATTAAGTTTCAGTCTATGGATAATTAGGCTGGTTTAATTTTTTTTTTTAACTAAACTAGCTTGATCATTCAGAGGGTGAAACTGTACTAGCAGGTGGGTTACTTATATCTTTTTAATGGAAACATTTCTTAGATAGGCAGGTAGCTAGCTACATGCATACATATATATATATATATATATGAAGAAATATAGTTTTAAGGTGTGCTATATTATGAGATAAATTGCTAAATATCAGAGATAGAGCATATGTAAATATAAAAGTGAACATTGAAGTCAACACTCAGTGACGGTAGGCTGTTTCATGCTAGACACAATTGTCAGGCCACAAGTGTTGGGTTTTTCTCAACTATTTATTTATATGGGTCAGTGGTGCATTGTGTGTAGTCCATTCTGGTGGTTATTTTGGCAGGAGTGGTTTGTTTATTGATTTATTTAATTGGGTTAATTTATGTTACTTGTTTTTATTTATTTTTATTTTATATATTTATTTATTCTTTTCAGTTTTCGATGTTTTATTAACAGAGTAAAAAAGTTTTTGAGATTTGTTTAGATCATTTATTTAATAGTTTGTTTTGGTCTAGGAAGATAATTAAAGCTATTTTTTTGGTCTGGGAAGATAAAGCTATTTTTTCATCCAATTTTTGAATTGATTGCTGTAGTCTATTCTGTTTATTTTGGCAGGAGAGTGCAGTTTTTAATTTGTTTATTATTTGATTTATTTATTTGGATTGATTATTTTTACTTGTTTTTGTTTATTTATTTTTATTTGTTTTTATGGTTATTTTAGCATGAGCGGTTTGTTAATTTGTTTATTTATTTATTTTGATTAATTTATTTTATTTGTATTTTCTTATTTATCTATATTTTATTATGTATATTTTTATTTGCTCTTTTCAGTTTTCGATTTTTAAGCAACGTAGTACTTTTTTTTTTTTTTTTTTTTCAAATTATATAGCAGTTATAGTTATTTTTTCGTCCAATTTTTGGATTGATTGTTGTGTATATATATATATATATTTATATATATATATATATATATATATATAATATATATATATATATAAATGTTTATTTTAAAAAGATATAATTACTTCATCACATTACTGCAGTTTCACCTCTTGAATCTTCAGACTGGTCTGATTATCATTATACTTCACAAATATGTGTGTATGTGTATATAAATACACACAAAAAATCTGGTTTTTTTTGGGGGGGTTGCTTATTCTTGTTGTTCTTCCTCTTTTGTTTTCATATATTTTTATGTATCTGTTATCACAATGTGGGATAATTAATCATAAAAGTGACAGAAATATGAACCAAAACCTATTCAACCTATACAGTGAGGTGATCCTGAGAAAATTAGCAGTCATATCAGGATTCATTATTGTCAGATACAATCTTAACACCATAATACCACATACTTAAGTGGTATTATGATGTTAAGATTGTGTCAGGAAGAGATAGTTGAAATCTATTGAGCACATAATGAGGAAAGAGGGTTTGAAAAATTTGATAGTCATCGGACTGATTTGAAGGCAAGAGAGATAGAGGAAAACAATGCATAACCTATCTCATGGATTTGAGTAAATGGATAGCAGAACAGCGTTTATGAGAGATAACAAAAAGACAAAATTTATTAAGAGCTACAAAGGACAGGAAATTGTGGAGAGCCATGATTGCCAACAAGCTGAAGAGACATGGCACATAGAAGAAAAAGTAGAATATTATGTGAAACAAATATTCTGATCTTGATATTTATTTTTTTCTGTCTACTTCAATCTTCAGAGAAAATAAGGAATTCTTTTCATGAGAAATTTCTCTCTTCTAAAGTATTTACAACACCTAACTGCCACACTCTGTCTTTATAAGACTAAGAATGGAATATTGCTGCCCAATCCTCCCTGTCCAGCCTCAACAGAGTTCAAACACGCTTACACTACCCTTCTCACATAGACAAAATGTCACCAGTATTTTCACTACTATATGGCTATTACTATGCCAGATGTTCCAACAAGTTACATTCTTTAGTGCCACAAGCTTGAACCTTCAAAGCTAAGACCATCCATTCCATTTTCATGGTGACAAACCATCCCTATTCCCTTTGTAATCCTTTGATAAAAAGCAAGTTCAACCCAGACACTTTCTTCCCCAGAACTGTTAC
This sequence comes from Acanthosepion pharaonis, assembly GCA_903632075.3. Lineage (NCBI taxonomy): Eukaryota > Metazoa > Mollusca > Cephalopoda > Sepiida > Sepiidae > Acanthosepion > Acanthosepion pharaonis. Next base: position 190,458 of record CAHIKZ030001373.1, on the reverse strand, counting down.
TTTGTAGAACAAACATCAAAGAGAATGGTTTCCTGACAACTATAGCTTATAACACCAGTTCTCCTACAATCACCAAAGTTAAGCAATGTCAATCCTGGTCACTACCTAGATGGGTGATTGTTTGGTACCAGTTACTGTAAGCTTGGATGAGGTGTAATGGATAGCAGAAAACAGAGTTCCAATTCCAGTCAGGTCTGTTATATTCACTTATACACAAATACTCTTGGAAAAGATATGAATCCATCACTTCTCCTTCCAGCTATGGGTTAATTAGTAAGATTTGTATCAGTATATCATTATTATCGCAAAAATATTCTTCAGCTTTAAATAACCTGCAAAAGGTTGATAAGCCATAAAAATAAATGAAACCCTGACAACTACAATCTTGGTTTCTAAGTCCAGAGTCAACTGATATCTATCCTACTCATCCTCATAGTACTCTCTTATTTCACCCTTCCTTGCAATCTCATTCAGTAACCCTCTACCTTGAATGGCACTTGGGCCTTGTATTGAGTGAACTATCAGTAAAAAAAGAAAACCACCAACTTGTAATTCCTTCACTCAGATGCATACAAGTTTTCCCTGTTTTTACAAGGCTGTTGTTTATTTAAAGAACACAACTCACTGATAACCCCACCCTTCTGAATACTATCAAATATATAATACAAAGTTCATAGACATGTTGAGGGTGGAAAGTAAAATATCTGGTGAATGTATTGGCCTTTCTCCAGCCATTTTGATAATTTGCTTTATTTGTGCTTCATAATTTGCCAAAGTTATTTTGGATAAATCTTTACTATCTACTGTTCTACTATGACCACCATGTTTGTATACTTTTCAAATCTACCATATCCATTCTGAAAAGTAGGCTTGATTTAATGCTTTGGTAGCATGATGCCTTCCAAAAGCTAAGCAAAATAATAATGAACAGGAAATTTTCATTACAGGCAAAGAAAAGAGTACTCATCTGCTATATAACACCAATCCTTCTATATTGCAGTGAATACTGGAAAATTTCCACACAAAGAAAAGGAAACTTGTGGCAACAGAGATATAGTTCTACAGAAGGATGCTGAGAATTCCACAGATGGACCAAAACAAGAAAGAATAACAAGAAAGTTTTAAGAAAAATGGAAACAAAAAAGATGTTTATAGTTACAATTAAAAAAAAAAAAAGAGTTGAAATTTTTAGCACACATAATGAGGAAAGAAGGCTTAGATAATTTGTCACTCACAGCATACAGGCAAGAGGGACAGATTGAAACAGCAAGTAACCTACCTAATGAGCTTGTGTAAATGGATGACAGAATAGGGATTTTGATGGGTAGTAAAAAAGAACAGGAAATTGTGGAGAGCCATGATCACCTATGTCCTGAGGGGACACAACACAAAGAAGAAGAACCTCAAGGGGAGACAACTATGGTTGTCTTCACTACAAGTTTAGAAATGTTGAAACCATAGTTTGCAATAGCACAAACTGTAATGGACCAATCCACACAGTATTCTCTACTCCAAATTTATTAGCAAGAAGATGCTGTTTTTATCCTTTATAAATATTAACCACCTTTCAATAAAGCAAATAATGAATTATAGATTATTGTTTTTAAATCGCATTGAAATCAATAGATTAGTCTAAATTTTCTAAATCTCTTTGCTCTGCTAATACAGGATTTATCAACATGTATATATCTGAAATTACTTTTTTTTTTAATCATTTTACCCCAAGCAAGGCGGTAAAAGCCACTAAGATGCAAGGGGTTACTGAGAGTAACAGGGAGGACAATAAAAGGACAATGAAAGAACAAAATGACAGAATATGATGATTGACATTGCATTTAAATTTTTGAAGATCATAGTTGACAGCAAAGCAAGAAGCCAGAAAAGAGTTCCACACATACAGGAGAAGAAACTGTTAGCATAGAACTTAGAGTTACAACTAGCAATTTCAACAGTGAAATTGAGAGACCTAACTGCCAATCTATTACTGCACTTAAATTCATGAAGACCTTCTTTCTCTTCAGTTTCAACTTCATGAAGCGATCCAGACATCCTCTTGTTTATACAGTTAGCTCCAAATTTTATCGTTATACATATTTTAAGGCTTTTTGACAATCACTAATCTGGTCTCATTTAGACTTGTGGGGTTCTAGATTAACACATGGGTGGGGAAAGATAAATCCTTTTGAGACTGTAAGTAAGTATCCTGTATATCAAATTCATTTTAAATCAATATGACATTGATAATAATGAGAAAAGTAATATGAAATGAAAAGGAGATTAAATATTTCATCAATTACACATGAAATATTTTTCAAAAATTCAGCTTCATCTATTTTTGGACAGTCTAACATATTAGCATTTTATACTATAAGATTCACTTCTCTCATCTACTGAAATGATGTAGTAAGATTTAGTTAGGTTGGTTAATTTAACGATATATCAAATTTTGGTGGGTTATTTAATGTTGAATATAAGTTTTACAGGACAAAATTTATAATGAATTAATAGATAGGGCCAGGTTACACTTCAGACATATAGACATATGTTCAATTTACATTTGTGTCAAAGATATAGACATGGGTTCAGTTTACACTCAAGTCAAAATGTAGACATTGATCAAATTTATACATGTCTTAATGTATCCACCCTGAAGATGGACCCATACAGGGCTGGTCTTACCCCTCTTAAGGGTTTGCTGTAGGTACATTCTAAATTCTTAACAGGATACGATTAAGATTAATAAAAAAAGATATAAATGTGAAGGTCTCCTACCATTGTGGTTAACAAGCTCATCTTGATGATTTACTGTCTACTCTATGACAGTAGCCTTGTACCAGGTGAAACAGAGCTTAATAAATAACTACAGTGATCCCTCGCTAATTTGCGGTTATACTATCATGGATTCATGACTTCGCAGATTTTTAAAATATATATATGGAAAATATATCGCAGAGTTTCTGGAAAATTCTAGAAAAATCATGATATATGAACACCTAAAATTTTTCATTAAACCCATTAAAATATTAATAATAAATATTATTTCCTGGTCTAGGAACAACAAAACAAGCGTAAAATAGCAATAGAAAGGGCATCGCCGTCTGAAGAGACGTAAAATACAATTATCGGCTGCAAAGTAGAAGTCATCATCAGCTTCATCATCATCATTTCTATTGTGCAGCAAATTCATCACCATCATCATTCAAATTCTATTTCATCTTCTTTTGTGTTGAATACAGTAACAACAATCTTTTTTTTTTTAATCTAAAAAAATATTGCTTAACAGTTGTCCTTGTTATTAATAGAGTACTGTAATGGGTGGGTTGTTAACAGTACAGGGAGGGTTTTAAAAGTCCAAATACACATTAAATAAATACTGTAAATATGACGTCCCTACTTCACGGAAATTCAGTTATTGCATCCAGTCTCAGAACCAAATACTGTCATAAACGAGGGATCACTGTACATAAGTACATCAATAAGACTGCAGCCTAATTTTCAAAAAGCTTTTCTTTTACAAATTATTTTTCAATATAATGTCCTTTGTTCTCAATGCACTTAACCCAATGTTTCTTTACTTATCACAGAACTCAAACAATAGATGAAAATTTCTGCTCAAAATTCAGCAAATAGCTTCATATCAAGATATGAACTTATTGATTCATCCTTACACATAAGTACATCAATAAAATCACAGTCTAATCTTGAAAAAGCATTTATATTACAGCAGATAATTATTTTTTTAATATAATTCCTGCTTTTTTTCAAATCTCTCCTTTTCTAAAAGAAATACTTCTTTCCCAAGCCAACATGTATGACCATATTTTTTTAAATTAAAAGAAAATATTTAAATCAAAACCTCTTATTAATTAAAATAAAAAACAAATATATAAATAATTTATCAAACTAAAATATATAAATAATTTATCAAGTTAAAATAAAATAATATACAATGATTACATTATTAAATAAAAAAGTAAATAAATATATATATAAACAAATAAGAAAATAAAAAATCAACAATATTTACTCATTTTTGTTCATTAGGCATTAAATTACAACTCTTAGCATCCTTTATAGTTTATGTTGACTTTCAGCCATCTTAAATTTTAAAATTTTATAAACCTAACAATGTTTTAACTTCTGTTTATAAATACATGTTGCAAAATAAAATCTTTACATTTGCTTTGATAAAGTCCATCAGAGAACAAAACACCTTGGTAAAGAAAAGTTTTCCTTTTGTCTTTATTCACACCAAATATTATACAATGAAAATATCAGTCCAAAGTTCCACTATGTGTCAGGCTCTGTACATACATGCAGCAATTAGTCCACAGACCAATGATAAAAAACATTTATTATACACAAAATATATCTTTTTTCAACATAATCTTCTTCTTTGTCTGTGCTCTTAATGTGTCTCCATTAATCATATATATTATTGAGCATTATACAATAAACATTTCAGATCAAAATTCTGCTAGTACGAATGTGTCAGGTTACAGACTTATTGCTGCACCTCCACACATTGGTACGTCAATAAATCTGTTGACAACTGATTAAAAAAAGGATTTGTTTTATACTACAAAATCTCAACATAATCTCCTTCCTTGTCAATGCACTTCACTTAGTGGTGAATATTTATCATATAGATTGAACATTATACAGTGAAAGTGTGAGCTCAAAATTCAGCTATTTAGCATGTGTTAGGCTATGAACTTATTTTCATCCTCATATAATAATAATAATGGTGGAAAAAACACAATGAAATACCCTGTCATCTATGTTTTCAGATTCATACAAACAGCTGATATTACTTCCATTATCATCATCATCATTATAATAGTTGTGGCAGATGACCTGGAAATTTAAAATTATATTTACAGAAATTATATCTGGATTATAACTAGATTACAGGGAATTAGATTAGTGATGATTAATCAATATTAATTATCCTACAGTTGACTTAGATTTTGTTTTGATTTTTGGAACAACTTTAAACTTTCCATCAAGTAGGATTTGGCTAAATACAAAAAAAAACTGTGATTATAAGTGTCTTATTTTATATTTTGTATTTATTAAGGTGACAATTAATGAGAATTTTTTAATCTTAAAATCTGTCTCCTTTAAAATGTGCCTACTTTAAAATCCATGTTTTTATAGAAAAATAAAAAAATAGCTGTTGGAATCTATATTTGACTCTAAAACACTGGATGGCATTGTTCACTTAACCTCTTCAACTTTGAGTCTTCTTAAATTAGTGGATTGTTTTCAATTGAAATCTCTTTTGGTTTTCACAGTGAAAATTTCTTGTTCAGAGCAACATTGACAGGATGCATAAAATCAAGGGAGAGAACACTGATAATACCGTAAGAACAAATGCCCCAAAGATGAAACAAATACATTGGCACACTCTTCCACAATGAAAGAAGAAAACCTGCAATACACAAAAATATGGAAGAACCAGAAATATTAAAGTCTTAAGTGAAATCAGTATGGGCCAAATTAAATATGAACAAAGTGGCAGGCCTAGATGGAATTGTAATGGAAATTTTGGCAGTCTTAGATGATTTCAGCATTAACAAAATTACAGAAGTATTAAATAATATACATGACAATGTTGATAGACCTAAGTAGATCCATTTTCATAGCACTAAGAAGCCAGGTACAAATGAATGCAAACTCAATCAACCTAATGAACCACATAACAAGACTTATCATTCAAATTCTAATGAATAGAGGGCACAGCAGAATTAGACCAGGAATAGGAAAACTATCTCATTAAAAACACTGGAACAAGGAATGTGATATTTATGCTCAGAATGATATCAGAAAGAGCAATACAAATGCAGAAAAATGTTTTTATAGATTATGCATTTGAGGTTGTCTGGTAGATCAGATTTCTAGCAAACAGGAATTTTTTTTTTTTCACCACTGTAGAGGTGGCATTAATATATGGTGTCATTGCTTGAGCATTAACTAAAATCCTTGAGTCTATTCTCGATGGAACTTACGCTCAGATGCTGAGAGCTATACTTAACATCTGAAGACAACCTCCAACTAAATCACAGCTCTATGGACCAACCCCTGATATTTCTACAATCTTACATGAATTCAGAATGTGCTTTGAAGAACACTGCTGGTGAGCAAAACAAGAACTTACAAATAATCTATTGTCCTGGACACCTAGCCATGGTGCAAGATAGGTTGGTTGCCCAGTAACCATCTACATTGACCAACTATGTTATGACACAGAATGCATACCTAATGATTTTCCAACCTTAATACAGAACCACAATGGTTAGCATTATAGACTTATAAATGTCTGAACTAGGTCAACTGAATAAAAATAATAAAAAAGTATTTGATAAAGTATGTCACAATGATTTGTTTTGAAGTGCTCAGTAAACTTTGTTTGGGAAAAATATTAAAATAATCCAGAGCTTATACCAGGAGCAAACCACCTTCATATGGATAGAAAATGAATTCAGTAAATATTGGGTTGGCTAGAAAGTCCTGACCTGCTCAGGAAGCAGAAAGAAGAAGAAAAAATTTTATGGAGCAACACAAATATTTATTCTCCAAAATAAACTACATCATTCTTAACAATCTTCTGTCAGCAATCAGCTAGTATCTGAATCTGTCCAAGATACCAGTCTGTTGGCTTTGAATCAAAAAAACTGTAAGCAAACTTCCTTCATCAAAAGTGTTGAATCGCTAGTCACTAAGGTATTATGTCATTGAGCAGAATAGGCCATAGTCACTTGAAGTTGCATCTGGACAGAATGGTGGATGTGGAAGAATTTCAATACCATCCATCTGTTTGAATCTCTCCTCAGTCCACCTGGCAATGTGTGGCCTCACATTGTCTTGCTGAAACAAAGCCTAACTTTGATTGACCAAAGCAGTATACTCCTTATTTAGTTTGTCATACATGATGTCTACCTGCTGGCAATACAGTCTAGCATTGATGGTACAATCATGTGGGACAAGCTCGAAATGCAGTACTCCTTAGAAATTCCACCAGACAGAGATCAAGATTTGTTGTTTCCTTTCCACTTCATGATTTTCTGGACAATCTAATATACAAAAATAGAAAGTAGCATAAGACAAGGATGTATCTTCTCACAGGACTTATTTACCGTTTACAGTGAGGAAATTCTGAGAGAATTAGAAGTCCTATCTGGATTCATTATTGGGAGCCACAATCTTAACAGCATATGATATACAGATGACATAGTGTTGATAGCAAATATAGAAAGGAAATGAAAAGAACTCTTACAGAAAGTAATGAAGGAAAGAAAAAAAAAACTAAATATCAATTATAAGAAGATATAATATATGGTTATCAGCAAAAAGAACAGTCCAAGGTGCAAATTACAAATTGGAGATACCAAAAATCAAGAAAGTACAAAGATTTTAAATATCTGGGGAGTGATGTAACAGAGGATGGGAAATGATCATATTTTTTGAAGCTTGGATAAGCTTGGAATAATAATAATACAACACAAAATGTACGTAAACAAAATGTATTGAAACAAGGAAAAGGTACACAATATTTACAGTTTTGGTATATTCTTGGGAAGACTGTTCCTGTAGAATGGGTTGACTTAATCGCAGTCGGGCAGAGGCTCTGGATTGGATCTCTTGTTACTTCCCTCATCTTCCCGGTACCAACCCATATTTATATGGTTGGTACTCCACTATGTAAATTAGGTGGATCATACCACAACAATATTAAATGATGATGATGTTAAATTACTAATAATAACTTCATCACTATCATATTTATACTGCAACTATGCCGAGCAAAACTTAATTATAGTCTCTGGGAAAGATGTGTTTTTTCTAGTGTGGTCAACAATCTAAACAAGGCCAGCATGCTCAAACCCTTGATCACGATGACTTGTGACTTCATTCAAGCACAGCCATCGACAGCCCCCAAGGGTTCTGTCTACCCAATTTCACTCACAAGGCTTGGGTCAACTCATGGTATGGTTTTTAGGCACTTTCCAAAGGTGCCTCACACTGGGATCAACTCCTCCAGATTGATAATATCAAGAAGCCACCTTCCCAACAAATTGACCATGGTGAGATTCGAGCCCCAGATAGAGCTCATGGTCAGAAAGCAAACATTCTAACCACTTGGTAACATGCTCATATATACATATATACACATATTTGCATATTTTAAAGTTCATGATATATATATATATATATATATATATATATATATATATATATATATATATATAAAATTCTGTCACTTCCATTAGAGAAGAGTTACCCAGAAAAGTGTATACACACTACAGGAAAGTAAAAACTTGTATAGTTATTTTAATACTAAATTTATTCAGACATCACAAGATTAATACAAGTTACCTTTGGGCTCAAAAATCACTGGAGATGCTCAAAATGGTGGTCTTTAGCTTCTAGACATTTATTAGTATGGTGAACTACTGCTTGGGCAATATTGGCCAAAGTGTCCAGATGAATTGCTGCACAATTTCAATTTCTTATCTAAGGCCTGCCAATGTAGTTGTTTATCTGAAATACACAACATCCTTTAGGACTTGTGGATGCTACAGCCATGAGGGTAATGTCATCTGTTGAGAAAATATCCTATTACAGTAAAATGTTAATGTAATTTGATAAAACTACAAAAGATAAATTTTTCCTTTCCTGAAGTGTGCAAACATATTTTTGGTGGAGTGTGTGTATGTGTGTATATATATATATATATATATATATATATATATAGAGAGAGAGAGAGAGAGAGAGATAGATAATTTTGGTTGCTTGATGATCACAGTAGCAGCCTGAACTTTGTCTCTTTCTGGATCATGACACTGGGAAGCATAATTGCTCTGATTTGGTAATGTAGGCATAGAGTATTGTCTGTTAGTGTTTATGTAGGTGCCTGTCTTTTGCTCTTTTTTTTTCTTAGTTTATGTTTCATTTTCCCATTTTCTTATATTTTTTTTTCTTGATTTTTGTTTTATTTATTTATCTATTTATTAAGTTTTCTTTCAGTCACCTTGCAGGCTTTTCTGGCTAGATAGATAACGAAGAGATCTGCATAAATAGATAGACAGATATACACCTACTTGTATATTTTAAAGTTCATCACTAATGGAATATGAAGGGAATGAGAGTGGTTTGCCACAGTGTACATAGTGTGGCAGGTCTTAGCTGTGGGGGTTAGAGCTGGTGGAACTAGTAATGTAGTTCGGCTGGCAGTTTAGTTCTAAAAATGAACTGTTAGGCACTCATATGTCAAAATCAATGGGAGAGTCCACTAGAGATAGATAGATAGATAGATAGATAGATAGATAGATAGATAGATAGATACCTACTTGTATATTTTAAAGTTCATCATCCAAAGCTTAAGATGATGAAATTTTATTTATAATCTTTATACACCAGTGAATATTCCGGGCTAGCTCACAAATGATATCAGTTCATAACTGAGGCTAAATTTGTTTTATTTGTGACATTTCTAATGTCAGTATTCCATTGCAACTAATTTTTAGCAATTGTTTGAATATTATATCTCCCTCTAAAATATCGAATGAATAATAATACAATACTTAAAACCTATTTGAATAACAGTGGTCATAATAACTTTATTATTAATTTCATTTAACATCACTACATATTTGTAAATAAATTCATTTTGTAGTCATAAGATCAAAATATATATATACTAATTAATAAATATGCATTTTTTTCCTCACCGGTAACATGACTCAGTGTTTTATGCACAATGAAATCTTCAGGTGCTGAGAAGAGATTGCATTGTGCTACTTGTGAAGAAAAAAATGTATATTTATTAATTAATATATACTCAATAGCTCTGTTATATTACATTGAGCACTATTTTATTAACATCAGCACTCAGTGTGATATCTTATTTTTATATATATGTATATAAAGGGTGTTCGATTAGCAAGGTCGAATTTACTGCCTTTAAAATTCAATCTTCCATGAATCTCTCACGTACATTCATATCTGCTCAAAGCGTATCCAGATGTAAACAAATGATGTCACACATTATGAAATGGACAAAGTCCAACAATTATTTTAAGACATTTTTATGTTTATACATTCTTTTTATAGATACAAATATTTAAGTAAATGTTCTGTTTTATAATAAACAGTATTTATAACATTTACCGGCCTGAATGTCCGAGAAATCTTAAAATAATTGTCAGACTTTGTCCATTTCATAATGTGTGACGTCATTTGTTTACATTTGGATACGCTTTGAACAGATATGAATGTACATGTGAGATTCATGGAAGATTGAAGTTTAAAGGCAGTAAATTCGACCTTGCTAATCAAACGATCCTATGTTCTTGATCAGTTAAGAGCACGTCAGGCTAAATGACGGTTCTGTATAGGATACAGGTTCAATTCCTGTCAGATGATAAATATTTTCTCTGAAGAAAAAATATATATATATTTAGGGAGTACTGAAAAAATGATCATCCTGACCCATTTCCTAAAATCAGTATTCATTTTTGGAAATTGGTCAATTAAAAATCTTTACATTCAACTCTTGCATGTATATACACTGATGTGCAAAAAGTTATTAGATTCTTTTTCTATGTGCTTGCCCCTTCAGGACGTGGTCAATCATGGCTCTCTACAACTTCCTATCATTTATAGCTGTTAGTAATTTTTTTTTTCCCTATCCCTCCTAATCCCTGTTCTTCCATTCTTTTACACAAGCTCATTACTACTTTCCTCTACCACTCTTACCTTCCATATATCCTGTGAGTGTCAGCTTTTCAAGTCCTCTTTCCTCATTCATCTTTTATGTGCTGTATCCCTTCAGGTTGTAGGCAATCATGGCTCTCTACAATTTTCTATCCTATGTAGCTCTTAATAAATTTTGTCTTTTTGTTATTTCTCCTAAACCTTGTCTGCCATCCATTTACTCAAGCTTACTAATTAGGTTATGCATTGTTTTCCTTTGTCCCTCTTGCCTTCTATTTGCCCTGTGAGTATCAGATTTCCCAAGTCCTCTCTCCTCATTATGTATCCTAGAAATTGCAATTGTCTCTTCTTGATGACAAGTATAAGTTTCTTTTTTGCTTCCATTTTCTCTTGAATTTCATTGATGTTCAGTCCTCATTATGTGTCCTAGAAATGTCAGTTACCTTTTTCTAATTCTAAGTTTCTTTTTGCACCCATTTTCCTTAAAACTTCCTCATTACTCACATGTCTGGTTCTTGGTATTCTCAGCATGCTTCTGTAGAACCAGATATGTGTTAAGTATCTTCTTCATTTGAGATTATCTAGCATTCACAGCCATTGAGGAGGACTGATATTACATATTAGTTCAGCACTCTTATCTTTGTTTCTAACAAAAATTTGCATTAAGGTATTAGTATGTGACATAAGCATACCTTGACATGTCAGAAAAATGTCCAGACTTATATCAATTGTGCTCTGATATCTAGTTAGTTAGTGTGAAAACTGGATAGGAAGGTATCATGAATTATTGGTATTGAGGTAGAGCATGATAGTGTGTGCCAGACAGCTGGAACATTCCATTTCTGAAATTGTGTGTGAAATTTATGTCTTTTCCCTCAATTGACAGTGTCATATGTGTACTGGGAATGTCCAATGAAAGGCATTATTGATCACAGTCCTTAATGATTGTTACTAGAGGTGTCTGACTAGAATTATCTGTTGTACCAGACAAATGTCACTGTCTCAAATCACATCCAATTCAATATAGTAGGTACCAGACATCTATCCAGCAGGTTAGTCCAACATTCTTTAGCATCTTGAGGATAACTCAATTTCAAATGTTCAATGTTCTTGTCACCTTTCTGAACACTTAGTGTTTACTATTGGTCAAAATTTATAAAACCTTTCTCTTAAAACAGTTTTTCAGGAAAATAGGTTTTTTAAGTCCACTAGATGTTATTGCTCTTCCTAATATTGATAGGAGTCTCCTTCCTAAACTTTTGACCAATAGTAATACTAAGTGTTTAGCAAGGTGATAAGAAGATTGAACACTTGAAAATTTTAACACATTGTTTGATCGTTAATCTTTCCATTGTTGAAATTGCCAAATACTCAAGTTGTTAAATCTGAAAGAAAAAGAAAAAAATCATTAGATGCTTAAACTTAACTCACATTTAAAATCAGTCCATGTTATTGGAACACTCTATATATGCTGCTGTGGGATCAATATAGCAGGTATATAACTTTCTATTTGATAAATATGTAATTTCATGGAGTTGTTTGGTGACATATATACCATCACTACACACCTTAGCAGAAAGAAATCCTAATTGGGTTGTTAAAAATTGACTTTTATAGAAAGATTAGAGTCTAGTTAGTAAAATATTCATTAATTTCACTATTATGGATCTAATTGAGATATGTCTGTATGTGTGAAGATCTTCAGGACTACATTTTTGTTTCCACAGTACATTAATGTGTGATTTTCCCATCTTCTTTGGGATATGCTTATTTTCTAATTCTTGGAGAGAATACACTACTTTCAAGAGTTCAACCTCACTGTCAAATGAAACTTTATTATGTTTTAATTTTTTTATAGCTTTCTCGACTTCCTCGTCACTAGATTCATTGTTATTTAATTTTAAGGATGGACTTTGTAACATTCAGATATATCCTGGTGCCTATTCTATTTGCAGTGGCATTTTCAAATTGGTGTGGTCAGGATTGAAATGTGACTGGAAGTGTTTTAGCAGACCTGGTCATTTCTTCTGTTTCAGCTTTGATTTTTTTCTTATTTTTTTTCTCATTTTAACTCATAATCTATGCTATTTTGCTTCATTGACTTTGTTCCCAATTTCCAAAATATGTTGGCTTCTCAGAGCATTAACTATTTATTTGGTGTTTTCTCTTCATTTTTTTCTTCTCTCTTGTTTGTCTCTTTCTGCTATCAATCTTTTCAACTCAGAATTGTCATCCCACAGAAAGATGTTTTTCTGCCCTGTTTGTTTTTAATTATTTCACTCCAAATAAGGTGATAATGCCACTAAGATGCAAGCGGTTACTGAGAGTGAGAGAGAATAAGAAAACTTTAAAAGGAACCAGAAACCCACTCCTAAACAAGAAACAAGGGATAAACCTCTACTACTCTTCAAAAGAGGGAAAGGAGTATGAACCGAACAATATGCAAATCTATCAGCTCCTAGGAATTGTCCCACATACTTCAATTAAAGAAGATATGATAACATTATATGATTCTTTGATTTTGGGTCAAAATTCAAGGATATCAGTTTGGGCTCTAGTTTATCTTGTTTACATTCACAATTTTAAGAGCTTGTATGTTATACTTAGGGAGCTTTTTTGGTTTATGTAGGTGAAAGAAAGCTATTCTGTTGGTTGGTATTATTAGTTTAATTACCAGCGGTCTGTGATCTGATTCAAGGAATGAATTTTATACTCGAACATCTGTCACATTGCCTGGGTTGAGAATCTAAGATGCTAAAATAAATAACCTTTTTTGTTTCTTTTATCTGGGATGTAAAAATTGATATGATGTTTCAAAAGATGATCAAACCATGAATTCAAGATTGAAAGTCTTTTTGAATAACAAAAATTTAATAAGAGTTCCTCATTTCTGTTTGAGGTTTCAGTTTCAAAGGATGACATCCAAGGCTAGATTATAGATTACTAGTATAGGCTGCATCTCAAGCTTTTATCAAGTAGTGATTTTAATTTTTTTTAGATGTTATAATTTTTAAATAGTTACATAAACTGAAATGATATAAGTATGACAAACTCATATTTATTCTGATTGTTTTAGTGTTATAATGCTGGTTATAAGAAATCTGTTGTTTTTTTTTATTATTGCAGTTGTGTTGAAATATGTGCCAATTTGGTTTGCAATAAATAGTAAAATAGTGGTATTTCTTAAAGAATATTTTTATTGACAAATAAAAGTGAGCTATTCTAGTTTATTTAAAGAATTTGCAATAAGTTTATTTCAAGCTATGTAAATGTCACTAAAATATATCACAAGTAAATAATATTCAAGACGGGTACAGGCGAGTTAGAGGATGGCTCCATCTGAGAAGGAGCCCCATAATTTTATTAGCCTAGTGGCCTCAAAAGGTCATAATCTGACCTTGGTGACATCTTATTTTCATCAAAGGAACAGTGACATTCAAAAACATCAGAGGTAGCATTATAATTTAAAGTACAGTTTTCTATTGTTTTTTCTATGGCACAAAGTTAATCCCTTGTAAAAGTTTTTGGAGATAATACTTTTATTCAGTTGGATTATAAGCTGATATCACTCAGAATTTACAGCCACACACAGCTATATCTACAGCCATGGTTCCCAATGTGGGACAGTTTGATTTTTAAGGGGGGGGGATTCAAGAATTAGTGAATTTTTTTTCTAGTGGGTCAGTGTGAGTATGAGTGTGTGTGCAATTTAATACATACAGTGCATATACAGTATGTATACATTAAAAATATTTGTGTGTATGTATATACATGTGTAATGGTTGAGAACATCTGATCTACAGCCATTAGTCATTCTGTCTGTAAATTATTATTTATTACAATTCCAACTTCATGTAGTCTTTTATTCTTTTGACCAATGCAATAGAAATCATTAGTGGTTATTGGTATCACTACAAATTTTAAATGCAGCTGAAGTTTGATTAATTACAGAGTAGTTCCTTTTATTTATTTGCAAATAATTATAACATTAATTCTATAAATATCTTTATTGTGTTGACAGCAAGCTTAAAGGCCACCTTTAAGCAAGTAACAGTAGTTTTACTGCAAAAATATATCATTGTTTAATACTTTAATGTTTAAATGTTTAGCTCAAGCAAAAGCTGAACAACTGACATAATTCCATTCAGAAAAAACAAGTGGAAGAAAAGTTTTTTTAGCAATTACTCTGTTTTTTTAATGATACATATCTTAGATGATATATGCCTTACAAGATACATGACTTACATACCTTACAAAATACATGCCTTACAAGATATATACTTGGCATGCCTTAAAAGATACATGACTTATATGATATATGCCTTCCATAATACATGCCTAGCATGCCTTACATGATACATGCCTGACAAAATCTCTCCAAATATGATAATGTAAATTAATAACTGCCTTTCCAAAATGTAAAATAAATACCTGATTCTATACAAATTTAATTTTTGAAAATTTTCAGATTTACCAGTTATGGCTCTGGAAAAAGATCTACCCAAATCACATGGCCCAGAAGTCATATGGACTGTGGAGGAACTCAATATTTTTCGAAAAGAATTCTGTTCTTTAAAAAAAGAAAATTCTCAACTTCATGTCAAAGTCGAAGAATTAGAAAAATACTGCAAGAATTTAGAAGAATTATCAAAATCGTTGTTCAAAGGATCAGAATCCATGAAAACAAAGTTAGATGATTTGAAGAAAGCAAACAAAAGACAAACAATTCACAATGACATCTTGAAGTCAGAATTGAAGACTGCTACCTCTGCAATTGAAACACTGCATCAGATGAATGTTTGTCTTATGGAGGAGAAGGATAATCTGTTAAAGAAAAGTTCTGAGTTGCAAGTACAGCTGAACAAGGAACGGATTGAAAAATTGAAACTGAAGCAAAGCCTTGAAAGTGCAAAATCAGATTTCAGCCGAGAGTTAATTTGCGAACAAGAAAGCTTAAGGAATGCCTATGAAGTAAAGATTAACTCCTTGAAAGATGAACGAGATGATGCTGTTAAAAACTATGCCCAAGAGAGAGACCAGCATATTAGTACTAAACATGGCTTGCAAGAACTTCTGAGACACTTTTCTAGTTTGACAGAAACAGCTGGTTCTATCAAAAAGGATCAGTTACATTCATTAAAATAAAAATATTTCATAAATGTTTTATTGTTGTTGTTGTTGTTATTATTATTATGGTAATAAAATAAGCACATTCCATCTCCCCTCTTGCTTGTAAGTATTCATTATAATAAAATAAACATTTTCAGTACTAAAGCAGAATTAGTCAAATAAAGCTTCCTTCATAAGCTACTACTTAAATTAATTGCTATACAGTGTAACCCGGATATAAGAGAGTTGTCGGGACCGGAGAAGAAGTCTCTTATATCCGGGTTTGGTCTCTTTTATATGCATTAACACAGGCTCTAATTTGGGACCAGATAAAATCTCTCTTATATCCGGGTTTCTCTTATATCCGGGTCTCTTTTATCCGGGTTACACTGTATTACAGTTATTAGCATGTGTGTGTGTGTGTTTTTTTTTAAATTCATACAAAGAGACTTTTAAAGAGATAATTGACTATTGTCCTGTGGGAAGAACCCAGTGAATTAAAGTGTTATTTAATGAATTTAGTGACAAAGGAAGTTCAATCCCTGTGCTGAGTAATATAGACTTAGACTCCAATAACTGAATATTATTGAATAAGTACAATATAAGATATCCCTTGACATAGACAATGGGATGAAAACAATCTACCCTACAGATTACATAGCTGGTTCAGTTCAATATTCCTTGAAGGTTACATGGATCAACAATCACCTGAAGAAGGCCAGAGAGCACAAACAGCCGAAACATTGTGATAATGACAACAAAGATGAAGATATTAATCTGACTATAAATAATGTAAACAATGATAACTCTTTATCGCAGAAATGGAGACAGAAGATGATCAGGTGATAATAACAACAAAGATGAAGATATTAATCTAAATATAAATAATGTAAATAATGATAACTTCTTATCTATTGAAAGTCTCGATACCCATCTTGCCATCCCCCAGATGGTCCTAAGCCAGGAAGGCTGATTTGCAGCAAGTTTTCCAGATCTCGGTCGATGTTGGCTTGTGTCAGGGATGTCTTTGACTGATCCTTGAAGCATTGTTTTGGATCTCCACATAGACTTTTGCTGCTGACACGTTCTCTAATCAGGATGATATATGGGAGTCAAGTGGGAAGAATTCTGGACACGCGACCCTATCAGCAGAGGCAATGTACAAATTAGTAATATACTGGAGATCTGGCATAACTGTTACTTTTGATAGGTTGATGGCACTTTTGGGACATACTGAAGGGTAGAGAGACGAAAACAGTGATTAAATTGAAGGTTCTTACAAATTCTTAATTACATGTTTGGTTCATGGTACTCTCATCATGCTTCTGTAGAACCACATTTCTATTGTTTCAGGTCTCTTCTTTATCTATGATGAGATTGCCCAAAATTCACTGCCATATAGGAAGTCTGAAATTTCTGAGACACCCAGAAAGAGGGATCAGAGAATTTAACACTCTCCAGGCATATTGAAGGGTAGATGGGTAAAGGAAAACAATTAAATTTAAGGTTCTTTTAATTAAAAATTTTAATTTCATGTTTGATCCATGGTATTCTCATTATCCTTCTGTAGAACCACATTTTTGTTGCTTCAAGTTTCTTCTTCATCTATGATGAGATTGTCTAGTATTCACTGCCATATAGGTGAGATGATATTACATAACAGTTCAGTAGACAATATACAGCTGAGGAAGGCCAAAGAACAAATTGTCTGAAACATTCTGATAAATAGCTTCATGTCTCGCACCTCGCACCTATGGAACTCCCTTCCCTATTCCAGTTTCCCTGGGAGCTATAATCTTCAACTATTCAAATGTAATGTCAATCGACATCTCCAGTTGCCTTGATCTATCCACTATCCTTCTCCTCATCCTTTCCTCTATCACTCCTATCTGATCTTGCTCCAAATCTTCTGTAACCCCTTGCATCCTAGTGGCTTCCCACCTTGCTTAAAAAAAAATCATCATCAATGATGCTACTGTCTTTGATCTTCACCTAACTCACTGAGCTATAAGAATATAGGGCAAATTCAGACAATAAAGGGTCACAAATATATAGGACAATGATAAAAATAGAAACTTAGATTGACTGGGACGCAGAGTTACTGGGGAGAATAGGGAAAGCTAATTCTGGATACTAAAAGAGCAATGTGACACAAAAGGTCAGGAAATAGAATGGGCAGATTGGGGTGATTTCTCTGTCATCAAATGTAGGGGAGAGTAAATTTAAAAGGGCAGTTGTCACCAGGCAGTGATGAATTTATAAGCAAATGAAGCTACAATTATTCAAAGATTAATTGTAAGCTGAGCATTTAAGTATCAAGCTTTAACTGGGTTGTTTGGGGGGTGGGGATTGTAAGCAAAATTGAAGCAAATGAAAGCTCACTGAGATTTAAATGACAAAGTATTACTGACATATCTGAGCTGGAGCTCACTTTCCAGCCTTAATAGAATGCAGGACATACATTGTTTATTTACAAGAATAATTTTATATTTACTACATTCTAAAAACTAAAATTAAAAATAATGCAATACAATATTTATCATTCACCAATTTAATCAGAAATAAATATGAAAATAAATTTTAGTTATAAATTTATAAATTTTACTAAATTATTATAATTATATGTGAACCAACAATAAGGAAATCCTTATTATTTACCATTTTATAAAGTTTGAATTTAACTGATATTTTGACACCCATTCTAATAAATAATATAATAGTTGTTATAATTGAAGAAAATGACTAACTACCGACAACAAGTTTCAAGCGTGATACTCTGGAATTACAAATATGTTTTACACCAGGTGTATAAATAGTGATGTCAGGCTACTGACTGGAGGTGATTATTGAGTGACTATTGAGTAGAACTATCCAGTTGAATTAGTGTGAATTATTGTGCATCGATGATTTTGGATTTTGATTTAGGATTTACCAGACGTTAAACTGAACCAAGCTACTAACAAGGTATTCACTGAAATTGTTAATAAGTCTTGGTTGAGTTTTACTTCTTTGTTCTTGTTAAGTATTTATTGGTGGTTATAATTAAATACTGTTTTATCTTAACATTGACGTATTGAGTTATACTTAATTATTAAAGGCCATCGTATGTTACAAAAATAGTCTAAGTAAACAATCTAATAAATAAAGAGGGTTTATTATTTTTGTTGTCAATTCTCAAGAACAAAGAAAATGTATAAATTCACTTTAGATTTTATTACAATTGTAATCATTGCTTTTTAAAACAATAAACAATGCCAAGGAGTGAAGGTAGTTAAAATAATAATGGTGTCAAGGAAAAGGCATTCTTTTGATACTCCATCTTTTTATGGGCATGAAGGTCCATGTTTCTCAAAAGATCATTCTATGATCAGGTAGATATGTGGCATTAAGCCTGTTGACATGGTGTCATTGTATGAATATTTGGGCATCTCTCCTCTGGATTTCTTGATGACCACCCAAAGACTACAATGATTTGGAAATGTACTACAAAATACTTCATAGTTGAAACAGTGTACTGAGCATTGAAGAAAGTTGTGTCAAAGAGCAGCTGAAAAAACATGGAATGATTCTATGGGTGGATACCCACATAGAAAAGGAAGATGTAGTTCATCTCAATCCAAAATGTTTCTGTTTTATAATCATCAGGCGGTTCCTTTTGAAGTTTACTTTTCTAAGTGGCATCCACTTTGACTGAATAGGAACAGGGAAGTAAAGGATTGGATGAGAGGTTTTTAAAGATCAACTGACAACAAAACCAGAAATAGGGATGTCTCTGGATGCTGGTCTACATTAAGAGTGATGCTTGGGATTGGGGAATTTTAGTCCACAGATTTGTCCAATGTGTCATTCTGATGCCATCCATTTATACTGCATATTGATCTAAATGAAATACGCTATTGAAAATTGGGACAAACTTACTGCACAATGTGATAGTAGTCAAAAATAATCAAAAGATGCCTTTCAAAATGTAAGCAAAGTATTAAGAAACAGGAAACTTTTATTCAAAACAATTACAGATGAAGAGAAAACTTGAAGCAACAAAAATGTAGTTCTACAGAAGGATGCTGAGAATACCATGGACAGAGTTTAAAGAAAAGAAATTTTAAGGAAAAGAGAAACCAAAAGGTCAATTATCCTTAGAATCAGAAAGTGACTGTTGAAATTTCTGGGGCACATAATGAGGAAGGAGGGCTTGGAAAATTTGACAATCAAAGGACATATCTAAGGTAAAAGGGATGAGGGAGGCAATGGGCTATCTACCTGATGAGCTTATGTGAATTAATGGCAGAACTGGGTATGGGTAGGATGGTAAAAAGACAAGCATTGCTAAGAGCTATAAAGAATAGGAAGTTGTGGAAAGCCATGATTGCCTACATCCTGAAGGTAAACTGCATAAAGGAAGTCATAACATGTATTAACAGAAGATAGGTTCTAATGGGAGGATCTTAGCACCAAAACTGATTAAAACTGAAGCCTTCTATATTTAAATTATAAGTGTAAACTCTAATTTTGAAAAGTGAAAATTTCACTGAAATATGTTGGAAAATCTCCAAGTCATCATCAGAAATCCAGAAAATACTAACTTTAAGTAAAATATCACAAAATATGGAACAAAGAAAGCATCAGTTTTTAACTAAAATAAAAATCTGGATTATATCCTCCTGGTATCAGTTCAAACTGACAGCTTTTTTTTTCCATATCTGTATGTATAAGTTTTTTTTTTAACTCTCTATAAAAAATAATGAAAATGAGAAAATCAGCAGTCAATTGCTGAAACCTCCTGATGAGTGGGCCAAACAATTACAAAAAGTTTAGTCGATGAAATTCTGGAGTTGGGATGGTGAACATAACATCAATCAGCTAATAATTATATTATAAATATAATTATTTTATATTTGTATTGAAAAGAAAACTTACACCAATGTTAAATGTACATAAAAGGAAAAAATTGAAAAAATATAAACAATAAATTACTGATACCCCCTGAAGAGTTGATGAAGAGTTCACTTATGAAACTCTGGAGATGGGATGCTGAAGGTAAAATCAATCAGCTAAGTGACAAATCTTTACTCACATTAAACCTATATATATATATATATATATATATATATTTTCAGAGAGAGAGAGAGAGAGAGAGAGATATAATTTTATTTTTAGTCAGTTGCTGAAATCTTTTGATGAGTCAAACAAAAAAGTTGCAAAAAATTAATCTACAAAATTTTGGAATTGGAGTGCTAAATATAACATCAATCAGGTAAGTGACAAATTTTATTTGTATTAATCCATATATATATTTATATATTTGTATTGATCCATATATATATTTATATATATATATATATATATATATATATATATATATATATATATATATATATATATAATATATATATCCCATACCCAGTTCTGCCATAAATTGAGATAAGCTCATAAGGTAGATGGCCCACTGCCTCCTTGTCCCTTTTACCTTAGATATGTCCTGAGTGTCAAATTTCTCAAGCCCTCCTTCCTCATTATGTGTCCCAGAAATGTCAACAATCACTTTCTGATTCTAAGGATAATTAACCTTCTTGTTTCTCTTTCCCTTAAAACTTCTTTGTTACTTTTAGTTAGCACTTCTACACACACACACACACACACACACATATGTGTGTGGGTGTGTGTGTAAGTGCTAACTAAAAGTACAATCCAACCCAATGAGTAAATGCTGATTTTCTTGAACCTCAATTCATTATAACTCAGGTTTATTTTCAATAACATTTTATGGACATCAAAATCTTTGCTAAAACTGGGTCATACTCTCCCATTTCAAAGGTTTAGTTGAATGACCCACGCATAATCTCTTGTTTTTCATTCTGACGTATGAGATTAAATAAAAGATTAGATTGGAAATTAAATATAAAATAAATTGAGATTGTCAATAAAAATGTATTATCTATCAAAGAAATTAATGAAATATTAGAGTGAAAAATCAAATTAAATAAATTAAAATTAATTAACTGGCAAAGAATTAATCAGAAAAGAATGAGCTTTTGATTTAAAATATGATTTAATTGCGTTGAAGAAATTAAGATAATATATAAGAAATTTATGTCAAAGAAATAAAAATAAAATAAGGAAAAATTCAGCTATAAATGACAATAAAAAATTATGTAAAATAAAAAAAAAACTAATTGAATTAATGAATTTTGACTTGTATATCTTTTATTTTATTTCTTTCACTGTTTACTCAGACTATCATTTTATGGCCATTAGTAAACATAAGACTATCATTCTAATTCCATTGGTAAACTTAAGTCTCTCCTCAGGCCATTAAGAAAATAAACTTAAGAATCTCCTTTTAAGGCTATTAGTAAATTTAAGACTATCATTTTAAAGTAATTAGTAAATTTAAGATTCTTGTTCTAAGGTCATTGGTCAAGAATATCATTCATTAGCTATTAGTAAACATAAGATGATCGTTCATTGGCTATTAATAAATATAAAATGATCAGTCATTAGCTATTAATAAATATAAACTGATCATTCATTGGTTATTAGTAAACATATGACTATTATCATTATTCATTGGCTGTTAGTAAACAAAAGTGTCATTGTTTTTTAAGGTCATTAGTAAATTAAGTCACTGGTTATTAGTAAACATGAATATCATTATCACTATTCATTGGCTATTAGTAAATTTAAGGCTATCTTTCATTCGTTATTAGTAAGCATAA
Organism: Acanthosepion pharaonis; assembly: GCA_903632075.3. NCBI lineage: Eukaryota > Metazoa > Mollusca > Cephalopoda > Sepiida > Sepiidae > Acanthosepion > Acanthosepion pharaonis. The sequence continues at coordinate 167,914 of CAHIKZ030001373.1, read as the reverse complement.
GACTATCATTATTACTAGTCATTGGCTATTATTAAACATTAGACTCATTTATTGGCTATTATTAAACTGAAGTAAAACTTCTCCTTCAGTAATAAAGAAGCCTCTGACAGGAACTGAACTCATATCCCTGTCTATTTGAGGCATCTGCATTACTGATAAGACCATGAATGAGTTTCAAATAGACGAGCTGGGGAGATTATCCTTTTTAGGGGAAAAATCTCCATGTAACATTTCTTATTCCACCCTAACCCCATTTTACTAAATGTTCAGAAAATTTCTTCCCATCCTTTAATTTAAGTAATGAGCATTCTAGTATATAGCCTTCCATTAGTAAAAATTTTAAAACAAAATTCTATTTACCTTATTTATTCCAACCATACCATGTATTTGAAACTCATGTTAGGCTTTCCCCAAAAGAATGGCACAACACAATCTAACTACAATTTCTCTATTTAGACAACTGCAACAGCATAGTTAAGTTAAAAAAAGTTAAGAATTAGCAGGCTGGTCTTGAAAGTAGGTAGGCCATCCCTACTTGAAAGATTGGCGCTATACAATCTTACTGCTATTTCTTTCTCTATTTAGACTTGCACTGAGGCAAGATTAGCTTAGTAGATATCAAAAGGCTAACACTTTGAAGGCTGGTCTTGAAAGTAGGTAGGACATCCCTACTTGAAAGATTGGCACTATACAATCTTACTGCTATTTCTTTCTCTATTTAGACTTGCACTGAGGCAAGATTAGCTTAGTAAATATCAAAATGCCAAGACTTTGAAGGCTGGTCTTGAAGGTGGGTAGGCTCTCCCCACTTAAAATACTGGCACTATACAATCCTCTAGTTAGACTAGTATTGAGGTAAAATTAGCATAATAGCTAATCCTTATTCCAACCACTTCTTATATTAAATATTCAGGAAATGTTCTCCCACCCCTTAATTTAGCTAACTTGCATTCTAGGACAAAGTGTTTCATTTGAATATTTGATGAATGGGATAGGTGGAATAGAGATGTTCCGGTGGATTTATATATTTAGAGATTCTTGATAAAATCCAAAGAAGAATCTGCAATGTCATTGATTCCTATCTAGCATTTTGGTTTCAGCCATTTGCCCACCACCTGAATGAAGCTTCTATCTGCCTTTTCTATATATACTTTCATAGTAACTGTTCTGATGAACTCTACACTATGGTACTTAGACTTCATTAATTTAAGTGTAGGACTAGGTCTCATCAGCAAATTTTCGACATTTTACAGTTGAAATGGCTTGATGTAACCCAGTAAGTTCTATGCTAACAGTTTCTTCTATCGCACTTCTTGCTTGTGGAAATCTCTTCTGGCTTCTGGCTTCTTGCTTCCCAGCCAACTTTGATCTTTAACAATTTAAATGCAATATCAATCTTTTATCCACTGCCTTCTTGATTCCTCTTCTTGTTCTTGCTCCTTAATAATGTTTCTCCTTTTTTTCTTATTCATTCACACTCAATAACCCCTTGCGTCTTAGTTGCTTTACTCTCTTGCTTGGACTGAAATGATTAAAAAATAATAATAATAATCATACCAGTCCATTTATCTGAAACTCAAAAGTAGCTTTCACTTCCCCCACCCCCCAAAAATTCCCTATTCATTGCTGTGTGTAGCATTTACATAATCTAGTAATTGTATCTGAAGTTTGAAATGTGCTACACTTATAGTTCATCTTACAATGATGCAGTGTATTCTTCTACTCAAATTCTCTGCAAGAGACTGCACTGAAATTACTATCCTTGGGGGTGATGTTAAATAAGGGTGAATTTTATTTTTAATTACTTCACTCCAAGTAAGGCAATAAAGCCACTAAAATGCAAGGGATTACTGAGCATGAAGGAAACTGAAAATGTTACTGGGGAGAAAAGACAATAAAAAGAACAGGATTCAATGAGTCAGAAGATGGCAATTGATGTATTTACATTTTTGATGATCATAGTTGACGGGAAAGGAAGAAGCTTTACAGGGGAGATGTTTGAGAGAAGAAACCATTAAAATTAACTTCTGCTTCCACTTAGCAATTTCACAGAAAAATGATGAGACCTATCTGCCAATCTAGTACTATGCTTAAATTCATGAAGTCAAGTTATTAAAGAGAAGAACTTATCAGAAAAATTGCCATGAAATACTTATTAAAGTAAAGGCACCAACTGCTATAGTTTCTGCCATATTTATATTTATGTACTAAACTTTGATATTTAAAAAAAAATTATAAAAAATACTTTTTTGCCATGGAATAGATGAGAGAATCAATTCTTTTGTGAAGCTAAAGGAGAGATCCACAGGTGGGAAGTGTGAAAAAAGTAACTATTAGCATAAAATTTATGGTTAGATCTAGCAATTTTAACAGTATAATAATGAGACCTAGCTGCCAACCCAGTACTGTGCTTAAATTTGTAAAGAGGAAATCTCATCAGAACAATTGCCATGAAAATATTTTTTAGAAAAGGCATAGGGAAGCTACATTATGGTAGTGGGAAAGTGATAGAGACTGAGATGCCAGGTCAGGACCAATAATATTGAAGATTTTTCATTGAATTTTATCAAGAATCTCTAGATATATAGCAGAAGCACCAGACCAAATGTGGCAACAATATTCAATCCATGAACAAATGGTAGACTTATAAAAGTGCAAAATAGTTTCTGGTGAGAACAATTGTCGAGTATAACACAAGGAACCAACTTTAGTAGCAATAGACTTAATAATTTACTTGATGTAATTGTTCAAATTCATATCAATAGAAAACATTAGACTGACATGGTGCAATGCTGATGGAAGGCAAGAAATGTTCTCTAAGATAGTTAAAAGAGAACAGTTTAGTTTTGAAGGTGTTAAAATTTACAAGACATTTCTTGCTCCATCTGTTGATTATCTTGAAGTTATTTGAAAAAAGGATTTTCACTTATTATCACTTTTTGACTAATCCCTCTTTCATCTTCATTTTTCTTGTTAACATGAAATATGTCCCTTGACCAAAAGACATGTTCAGTTTTCTGCTCTTAGCACTGACATTTCTGTTACTTTTTATCACATGTGCTGAACTGCTATGTGATATCATTCCTCTTGTATGGTAGTGAATGCTAGACAATCTTCTCACATGAAGAAAAGATTAGGGGCAGCAGAAATGTGGTTCTACAGAAGAATACTTACAATGACATGGATGGCGCAGGTAAGCAACAAAGAAATCTTAAAAAAGATGGAAACAAAAATGAATACTTGGAGACATAATGAGGAAAGAGGGTTTAAAAAACTTGACCCACACAAGGTATATGGAAAGCAAGAGGGATAGAAGAAAGCAATGGGACACCTGCCTGACGAGTTTGCATGAATAGATGGCAGAATGCAGTGCAGGAGGCTTGGAAATACTGCTAAGTACGTCAAGGGATAGAAAGCTGTGGAGAGCTATGATCGCTCACGTCCTGAAGGGACATGGCATATAGAAAAAGAGAAGTATTAAACATAATAGTATTTATATTTCCTAAATTAAGCATGTTGTTTATTTCAACAGACACAGACAGTGGAGCATAGAGCTACAGCTGCACACTATGTGATGTGGCTGAAATTTCAGTAAAAAGTAAATTTTTATGGAACCAGAGTGTGCACCAGATGACCATGATTGACCACCTTACAGGGCTAAAGAGAAGCTTATTGTTTACCCATAGATGATTGGAGAATTGGATTCCTACCACAGATTCAGATACAAGATATGAAATCCAGTTCTATATTGTTGCTATAAAATCCTGCAGATTTATAAGATTCTTTTTTCTCTATGCTCTATCTCTCTTGCTCCCAATATTCCCCAGTGAGGATGAAGTTTTCCAAGCCCCCCTTTCTTCATTATGTGAATTTCACCTGTCTTTTCATGATTTTTAATAGAAGTGCTCCTTCTGTTACCATTTTCTTTAAGACTTCTTTGTTGCTTACTTTCTCCATCCATGGAATTTGTCAGTATCCTTATGTAGAATCACATTTCTGTTGCCTCTAGTTTTTCCTCATCTGTGGAGAGATTGTGCAGCATTCACTACCATATAAGAGGATGCATAACACAGTAATTCAGCACTCTTTTTTATGTTTCTAAAAAAATCTTTCCATTTCTTAAGTTTACTGAAATGATAAAGGAAATATACTACAGCAACAAAATTCCAGATCAATCTTCATAACACTTTCAAAGAATCTCAGTGTATCTAGGGTAAGATAAAGTGACATAGCCCATCCCTCTTCAGGCCTATTTTGAATTCAGTTTTCATTCTCCTAGACTGATTCCTATCTCAAGGCAAGAGACCCCAGTCAGCCCTGCTATTACTATAACCTATAACTGAAGGTTCAAAACACTGGAACAAGAAATACAATTTTCATGAGCTGAATTTTGTTATAGCAAGTAATACAAAATTCTGAAAGATCTATACTGATGTTTTATAGATTACACAAAGACATTTAATAAGATATGAAGAGCTTCTTGAAATATCAGGAAAGCTTGATTTACATGGAAAAGATAAGTACTCAGTGAGAAAAAAATATTTGTGGATAGAGAACAAATTTAGAGAAGAAACAAAACAGTTATGCTTTTCCAGTGGATTTATTTAATCTATACAACAAAAAGATTCGAAGAGGGCTAAAAGAGCAACCAGAATTTATTATCAGCAGTCATATTCTTAACAGAATATGCTATACTAATGAAACTGTGTCAGTGACAGATTCAGAAAGATATGTTAATCAAAGAAGACAAGAAGAAAGGACTATTAACAGAATGCATAACAAAAGAAACAACACAAGTGGAATCATAAATAGGCAAGCATTATTTTGAGTAAAAAAGATCAATTCTCAAGAACAAAGAAAATAAATTCACTTTCATATGTTTAGCTTTTATTACAATTTTAATCCTTGCTTTCTAAAACAATAAACATTTTCAAGGAGTGAAGGTAGTTAAAATAATAGCAGTGTTAAGGGAAAAACTGTCCTTTTGACACTCCATATTCTGCAGGCTTTAATGTCCAAGTTTGCTTAAAATTCTTTGCTAATCTCATTCTGAAGTTAATATATGCCATATTTCTTTGTAAGGATTCTGTCCTAATTACTTCAGTTTAAAGTAATATCCTTGTCCTTGGAAATAGCACAATTTATTTTAGGAGTGGTTTTCTTGAAAATGTACTCACTGAACCTTTAAAAAATATTTTAAGTGTGTATTTAGTGAAACACATTTATGTTGTTCCAAATGACTTGATTTGAAGAATGAATTTTTGAGTGGCTTTAATAAAACTAAACTGGCCACTGAACTAGAAGTAGTCAATCCTTAATGTGGCAAAAATCTGGCACAGAATAATTGTCTATACAAGAGTAAATCCATAAGTCCATAGTCTGACATTGTTTTAAGCTGAATTTTGATCTAAGATTTTCATTGTATAATGTTCAATCCATAGATGTCTTAAAAATACCATCCTTAGGAAATTCCACCCACAAAAAGCATTATTTTTAAATGCTGACAGGGCTGGATTATATAAGTGTTTAATATGACAAAAATTAAAAAAAGCTTACAATATAATCAAGAATTTAGTTATATATGAAGTGTATCTTACTTATTATAAAACACAGATTGTGTGTGTGTGTGTGTGTGTTCGTTTATATATGGGATTGTATTTCCTACATTTTTCAACCGATTTCAACAAAACTTCACAGGACTACATAAAATTACCCGGCGGTGGTTCTGACAGCGCCAAATTGGAAAAACACAATTGCTCTTGCAAGAAATCAATTTGAAAGCACAGGTAAGTGTATCGTACCAGGCCAGAAATAAGTAGGGTACTGACAAAAGCATCTAATAAAATAATTAGGGTACTGAAAATAGCATCTACCACAATCAAAGGTAAAAGCTCTCCCTACCAACAGCTAAAATAATAAAAAAGTGCTCAATACAATAAATATATATATATATATATATATATATATATAAAATGCAGGATGTGTGTATATGTGTGTATATGTGTGTGTGTGTGTGTGTAATGCATGCATGGACAATTTTTGATGGATTTGCACCAAAATTTACATGCACATGCTCCAAGTTAGCGGGAAGGCCAAGACCAACTTTGCATTTCCCAACTCCCATCGATAGTGGAAATTATCAATTTTTTTCATGCTTCTACGGCAGTTTTCATGTAGTTTGCTGCCATTTTCTACTGGCCAGAGTGAGAGCCTATAGCTGGCTGCCACGAATAGGCAGGAAGATTCTATTGGCCAGCATGAGAGCCAACAGCTGACTGACATGAATGTTAACTAGCATGCAAAAAAAAAATGATAGCTGCATTCATCACAAGTGGGAAAAATTTAAATCTGCATGGCACTTTACTCCAATTGGCTCATTCGCTTGCTTAAACTCAATGTTGATTCTGATTCCAGTTCCTGGGTTGGGTGTGAAAAAAAAATATTTGTTGTTAACATTCTTTTTTCATTCGGTTTTTCCAGTTACAAGTCTTTTTTTAAGCTGATCATTTCGTGTTCATTTTGTTTAGTTCTTTTTTCATAACAGATTAATGTTTAGTATAGAGCTTGGAAAAAATTCGCAGTGTGAGATAGGCAAGAAGTAAGGCATGTAGCAACATCAGCACAGCAAAGGGCACTCCTTTAAAGGCAAGGAAGGGCAAAAATATTTTAAGTTGAGTGATAGCGATTGCTGTATGAATCGTACAATTTTTTAATCAAGCACGGGCAATGCCGGGCCATGTTGCTAGTCTGTCTATATTTCTGAGATGAGGTATTGTAATTATTTACATTGTTTGGACTGTTGTCCACATCTTTATTGTTATATTCACAATGTTTCAGCCATTGTATGCTCTAGCCTTCTTCAGGTGATTGGAATTTCAAACTGAACCCTTTATTTCATCCACTGGAATAGATTGTTCTAGTGATGGCTGGATCCAGTAACTTGACCCAAAGTGTTGTAAGTTCAGTACCTGACTATGGCAGTGATGAACAAAAATTTAGTGAGTTGAGTTAAAAGAGAGATAACTGAGACATCCGAAAGACGCATGGTATGTGAAAATAGAACAATCTACCCTGATGGAGGAAATAAAAGGTTCAGTTAAAAATTCCAATCACCTGAAGAAGGTTGGTGTGTACAATGGCTGAATTGTCGTGAACACAATAATAAAGATGAAGACAACAATCTGAACAATGTAAATAATAGGAAGTGCAGTTGTGTATTATTTTTATCACATAATTTGAATTTAAATTGTATATTTCAGTTAAAACAGGATTAAACAGTAGTGCAGACTAGACTCTTTAGATATAGTTGTTAACCAATCTAGGAGATGGAAATTCTGAATTCAAAACAAGTTGAGCATGGGACCAGAAACCCTATCTTGTAAAAAACCTACTATTTGCTCAGGAAACCATAGTAGCAAAGTCTAGCGTACTGACAACTGTGGCCTTGTACTCCTTAGGGAGTCTGCAGAAATGTGCATCCTCATAAGAGAATCACACATGACAATGAAATGAGTAACGGTGAGAGGAAAAAGATCATCCAGGCTTTCAGTAATGGTACAAACATTCATACTCTGGCTTCCATATTCAAAGTCCATTCAAGAACCATCAAGAGAATGGTGAATAAGTTTAAAAAGTGTGATCAGTAGAGAGGAAAACTTGATCAGGATGTCACAACAGGAAGAGAGATCATCTTTTCAACTTAGAGCTAAAGAGATCAGTTAGAAATGATCCACCTCAATCCATAAGATGTGTGGCATGTGAGAGAGGAGTTTCATCTGCGAGAATCCAAAGAGCAGTGAAAAAAGTTTTGAAAATGTAATCGTATATGAAACCTGTGAGGAACCTTGTTACTCCAGGACAGAAAGTTAGAAGGTTACAGAGAGCAAAGATCATCTTGAATAAGTTGGAAAATGATCCTGGAATAACATATATGTATTTGAACTTAATCTCAATCCTTCATGAGCTTTCAATCTTTAGCTATGATTAATTAATGATTAACATGTCATTTTAATTTATGATTGATTTTATCATGATTCTTCTGTTAAGCTTGGAGAGTAATTATACATTCTTATTGCTCAAAGTAGAGTACAATAGTGTTATATAAACCTTGGAGAATTCCAGTAAGATATCTTTAATCATTTCTGAGATACAACAATTCAAAGCTTAATACAACAAATGGATAATTTTGCTGTTATACGATTTGAACAATTTTGCTGTTACACCCAGTACATCCCAAATAACTGCTAGAGGTGCTAGGTAATCTTGACTGTAATCATGACTGATGTAGGAAGGATCTTAGAATAATCAAAACCCTATACTGACAACAAACCACCTGTATACAGATAGAAAATGAATTCAGTAAATATACAAAAATCGAAAGAGGTGTCAGACTTATTGAACCTTTACAGTGAGTTAATTCTGGGAGAATTAGAAGTGTTATCAGGATTCATTATTGGCTGTCACGATCTTAACAACACAAGATATGCAGTTGACACTGTATTGAGAGCAGATATAGAAAAGAAACTATAAGAACTCCAACAGATGGTAGTGATAGAAAGTGAGAAGAAAGGACTAAATATCAATTGCAAGAAGATAGAATGCATGGTTGTTAGCAAAAGGAACAGCTCAACATGTAAATTACAAATTGGAGATACCAAAATCAAATAAGTATAATAATTTAAATATCTGGAAGGTGTTATAATAGAAGATAACAAGTGCATCACTGACATCTAAAGGTGCACTGGGATAGTGGAAGATGCCTTCTAAAAGCTAAGTAAAGTATTAAAAAATAAAAAAAAAATTCATTAGAAACAAAGAAAAGGGTACTGAACTGTTATGTAATATCAGTCTTCCTATATGGCACTAAATGATGGATAATCTTCTCATAGACGAAGAAGAAACTTGAATCAATAGAAATGTGATTCTACAGAAGGATGAAAATAGCATGAATCAAACATGTGATCAACAAAAAGTTTTAAAGAAAATGGAAATAAAAAAGACACTTCCTTAACATCAGGAAGGGAGAGTTATAATGAAGAAAGAAGGCTTGGAAAAATTTGACACTCATAGGGCAGACTGAAGGAAAATGGAACAGATGGAAATAATGTATAACCTACTTAGTGAGCTTGAGTAAATGGATTGCAGAACAGAGTTTAAGGGAGATAAGAAAAAGACAAAATTTACTAAGAGCTACAAAGCATGTATGGCATATACAATGTTATTAGTCCTAACCTGGCAGCTTGGCTTCAGTCCCTTTCCAACTACCATTATGTAGCTTCCTTGTGCCTTTTCTATAAATACTTTCATGGTAATTGTTTTGATGAACTTTCCACTATGGTACTTAGAGCTAAAGAGATCTACCTAGATTGGCTCTTAAGCCTTTTACAGGATGAAAATTATTGTAAAAAAGGAAAGAATCAAATTTTAAAATTCAAGCTGTTCTTTTTATACATATGTTTGAAAGGAATGCCCACTTATAAAAACCAAAATTTACGGTCCTGATTAGGATTAGTAAATTTCTATATATCCAAACAATATAAGTTTTTTTTCTAACCTCTGATTTTTTTTCTTTTTGTTTTTATTCAGAAAACCTTTACAAAAGCCAGATCCAGCTAGAAATGGAGTACTACTGCCATATATGGGCAGGAGTTACCTAGTCTTCATTTTCCAGTGTCAATAGTCAAAAAGCATCTCCGTGTTCTTGAGGGTGAAGAATTATTTTTCCAACTGAAAAGCCCTTTCTCACAGATGAAACCTCTAGCAAAAAAATCAAGCTACCCTATCTCACTATTTCCATGGAAAATGCTCAGATGAACTACATTTCTTAGTTCCACCATTTCTAACCATCACTGGCTAAAAACCACCCTGCCACACACATTGTAAAAAAAAATTTGTTTCTTTTGTATTCCAATGGTGAGATGTACCACTTAAACTTCTTCCTATGAACCACTGTTTTGTGGAACCAACTCCCAAGAGGATGCTTTATTGATCACTACATTCTTAACCTGTTCAAGTCTAAGGTTAACCGTTATCTTCACATATCCCCATAAATGGTGCCTCTTACTTCTTATTCTGTAACCTGCTACCTTGAGTGGTTCTTGGGCTTAGTAAAAGATTTGAACATTATTGTAAAAAAAATATTTTGTTATGTCCTCAAAGAAGACACCTTAGTTAAATAGCATGCAAATGTGCACTCTGTTCTTTGTTATGTCACAGTAGCAACTACACATTAGCAAAGTTGAGTCAGATGGTCTTGATAAAAACTGTTGTTCACTCCAAGCAAAACACCCTATTGTAACACAAGTTGACCTTCTCTGATGTAATCCCAGATCACACAGTACACATCTGTCTGCTCAGAACACACACACATATACATGCACACACGCATACACAGAACTTTATGTAGTTTATGCTTCTCTCTAAATATACACACGTACACACATCACTGTTGCTTATAACTAGCTAAATGTAGTACCTCTCTTGCTGTAAAATACACATAAACACACACATATATACAATCCTAAACATACCCAAATATACATTCTTAATAGCTAAATAAATATAGTTTAACTCTATCTGTAGCATGCATATATACACATCTCTTTTTAAATATACACACACTTATGATAGCTATATAGTTTCTCTCTATCTCTCTCTCTAGATACATTCATATATGGTGGGTGTTGAAATGTTCTCCACCTGACCCACCTACCCAAACTGTCCAAATAAAACAGAACATTAGAATTTTTGTTAGGACTCGCTTCTTTGGTTGAGTCAAGGCCAAGAAATTTTCAGTATTCTCTTATGTATTAAGCGTATGCAAAAGATTCCTGTAAAAAAATATGTGAAGCAAGTACAGAAATTGAACTATCTGGAAAGTGATATAGAAAATGACACTGAAATCTGAAGATGCATCAAAACAGTAAAAGATGCCTTATGCAAAGCTAAACAAAGTATTAAGAAACAGGAAAATTTCATTAATAACCAAGACATATTTCCCATCACCATATCATAGATTCCCTGTGCCTTTTCTATAAATACTTTCATGGTAATTGAATTTTGCTCTATGGTACCTAGACTTTATGAATTTGAGCATGATACTAGATTGGTGACAAGGTCTTATCTTATAGTTGAATTGGCTCGATGTAACTGTAAGTTCTATGCTAACAGTTTCTTCTATTGCATTTCTCACTTGTGGAACTCTCACAAGCCTCTTGCTTTCTAATCAACTTAGATCTTCAAATATTTAAATGCAATGTCAATTGTTATCTTCTATCTTCTTAATTCTTGTTCTCTTTCCTTAATAGTGTTTTTTTTCTCATATTCTCTCATGCTCTAGTAACCGCTTATATCTTAGCGGTTTTATTGCCTATTTTGGGATGAAATGATTAATATATATATATATATATATATATATGCCAGTGAATGCTGGCATTTTTTCTCACAGATGAAGAGGAGACTTGAGGCAACATAGATATAATTCTACAGAATGATACTGAGAATTCCATGGATGGAGCATGTGAACAATGAGCAAGTTTTAAGGAAAATAGAAGCAAAAGAAGAATTGTATTTAGAATCAGACAGAGGCAGTTGAAAATTCTGGGAGATATAATGGGGAAAGAGTGCTTGGAGAATTTAACACTAAAGGACATATGGAAGGTAAAAGGAGCAAAGGGAATATTAAGTAACTTACTTAATGAGCTTATGTAAATGGATGACCAAACTCGGAGAGATAGTAAAGGAACAAACATTGTTTAGAGCTATAAGGTTAGGCAGGTGGGCAAAGCCATTACTCAGCCTGCTGCTAATTGGTTCCATGTATTGTGCAAGACAATTTTTTTGGCCAGAATCTATTTTACACAGTTATAAGTCTACCATTCATTCATGCATTCTATATTGTTGCCACATCAGGTTCGATGCTTCTGCTATGTATTTAGAGATTCTTGATAAAATGCAAAAAAGAATCTGCAAAGTTATTTGTGCTGACCTGGCACCTCAGCTTCAGTCACTTTCCCACTACTGTAGCATAGCTTCCCTGCACCTTTTCTATAAACATTAGCATGATAATTGTTCTTATGAGTTTTCCTCCTTTCTATCTAGACTCTCAGAGATGAGATGGCTTCATACCTTACCCAAAGGTATGAAGCTGGATACTCAGGGCATTATGAGCAGGTGCAATGTCCTGGTGAAGCAGCCATGATTTGTCCTGCCACATCTTTCATCCCTTTTTGCTCACTGACATTGCAGGATCTCTTTGTAGACTTGTTGATTGATCATCTGACAAGAACTCATTTTGGATGATGCCAATTAATGTTCAGACAGACCTTTTATATATATATATATATATATATATATATATATATATATTATATATATTTATGACCCTCCAAAGAGAATTCTTCATTGCCAATTCAAGAAAGACATTCGGATTACTAACACAAAAAACAGAGAATGTTTCATATCGAGAATATTTAACATTGAAAAACATAAGGAAAAAATTAATTATTTTTATTAATATGTGGAAATCTCCACCTTTTACCTGAAGATGGTCACAAGACCAGAAACCTGTGTAGTAAAATTATGGAAAATAAAGCATAATATTTTTTTCTAAAAAAATCCACATTACAACCAAAAACGTTTGCGGCACCTCTCTTCTCTTTTTTTAATATACATACTTTTCTCCCGTTGAAACCACTACAACCTCTTTCTTTTTATATATATATATATATATATATATATATATATATGTATATTGTGTGTGTATATATATATATATATATATATATATATATATATATATATATACTCACAAAGATACATTTGAGCATCCAAATGAAATGACAGCCTGATCTTCTGTCTCTATATCCCAAGCTGTTTGTGACACCTGCTATAAATTACACCTTCATCTTTATGGACAAGGTTTGATTTATTTTATTCATTTCATTTATGCTGACATTTTGTTTTTTCTCTTCTTGATTTCCTCTTTTATTGGTTTTCTTAACAATTGTTCTTTATTATCCTGTCTTTTTTTTACCTTCTCCTTTTCATAACTTTTCTATCATTATCTCTTTTTTTTTAGTTATTTTTCTACCTCCTCTCTCATCATTTATTTATTTTTAGTCTTACTGTTTGCTTTTTTGAAAATCCTTTCTATATTTTTAACTTCTTTATTTCTTTCACTTTTTCTTTTCTTTTCCTGCTTTTGTTCTTTCCCTTTCTTTCTTTCTTTTTTTGTTCTTTCCCTTTCTTTCCTTCTTGTTTATTGTTCTTTCTTTCTTTCTTTCTTTCCACTTCTTTCTTTCTTTCTTTCCACTTCTTTCTTTCTTGTTATTTTTCTTTCTCTTTCTTTTTTCTTTCTTTCTTGCATGCATGCTTTCTTTCTTTGTTCTTTCTTTCTTTTAATTTTTCTTTCTTTCATTCTTTCTTTCTTGTTATTGTTCTTTTCTTTATTTCTTCCTTTATTTCTTTCTTGTCTTTGTTCTTTCTTTCTTTTCTTTGTTCTTTCCCTTTCTTTCTTCTTTCCACTTCTTTCTTTACTTTCTTCTTTCCACTTCTTTCTTTCTTGTTATTGTTCTTTCTTTCTTTTTTTGCTTGCTTGCAGGCTTGCTTTCTTTGTTCTTTCTTTCTTTCATGTAATTTTTCTTTCTCTTTCTTTTGTTCTTTCTTTCTTGTTATTGTTCTTTTCTTTATTTCTCCCTTTATTTCTTTCTTTTCTTTATTCTTTCCCTTTTCTTTCTTTTTCTTTTCTTTATTCATTCCCTTTCTTTCTTTCTTTCTTACAAAGTAATACCTTAAAATAGATCAGAGAGTTCAATTGTATCTGACATACCTTTGCTGTGATAGACCAGATTTACATACACATTTCCAACCCTCCATCTAAGTAATGATTAGTTTATCACTCCTCATTCATCTCAGGTAATTTAATGTAATTACTAATTCTTCACCAAGTTTTAGTACTTATATCAGCTTAAAATTCAAACCACAAAGTCACAATGGATTAGATTTTTTAGAAACTAATTTTCAATGAAAGAAGAGTAACTAGAATATTTTTCATTGAGACAAATAAAACATATTGATTTAATAAATAATTCACTGTAGTAAATCAACTGTAATAAAATCAACATTTTTAAATGCAAATAATTTTTATGAAAATTATTCACTATAGAAATTTATCAGAAACAATTTATTGTAGAAAACATTGTAAATAATTTATTATTGAAACCAGTTTAGATTATTGGTCAAGATCATCAAGAAAGCAGAAGAAAAACTACAGGATCTACTAGACAAGGTAAGAAAAGAAAGCAAGAAGAAAGGACTAAACATTAATTGTAAGAAGACAGAATGTATGGTTGTCAGCAAAAGGAAGAGCCCAACATACAAATTACAAATTGGAGATGTTGACATCAAACAAGTGCATATGTTTAAATATCCAGGAAGTGTTTTTATCAGAGGCTGGGAAGTATAAAAACAAAACTGAAGATGCTTTGGAATAGTGAAAGATGCATTCCAAAAGCTAAGCAAAGTATTAAGAAACAGAAAAATTTTATTAGAAACAAAGAAAAGAGTGCTGAACTGCTATCAATCCTCCTATATTATAGTGAATTCTGGACAATTTCCTCACAGATAAGATGACTGGAGGCAACAGAAATGTTGTTCTGTAGAAGCAAGGCAATAAGGCCACTAAGACACAGTGAGGCTTGTGGTTACTGGGAGTGAAAAAGAATGAGAAGTGAAGAAAGAACAATAAAAGACTAGGGTTCAGAAAGGCAGAAGATGGTGATTGCTTTTAAATTTTTGAAGATGGTAGGTGGCAAGGAAGTAAGAAATCAGAAGTGATTTCCACTGTTGAGAAGTACGAGAAAAGAAACTGCTAGAGTAGAAGTGGCAGTTGCATCTAGCTAGTTCAACAGTGATGTAATGGAATAACCTGTGACCCCCATGAGTGACTACACTAGAGGTAGTAACTACCTATAAGTATCTGTTACTCAATGGACTACGGAGACTAGCTGGGATCTGTTGAGTACGATTCAGACTTACGTAAGAACTACTGACCTTCCAATAGTAGCACTCATTAATGGATTGACTTGTGATGACCTTGTGCATAACTGTTACCTTTATTCTTATTGTACTGGTTTTGTACAATAAACCTTTACTTATTTTATCCACCATGTTTTTCAAGTATATATTCCTATTAGCATGAAATATAACAAACAGTAAAACAGTGAGATCTAGTTGCCAATCTAGTAGCATGCTTAAATTCATGTACTTGAGGCACTAAGGAAAAAATCTCATCAAAACAGTTGCCATGAAAGTATAAAGGTGGAAAAGGCTAAGAATAACAGTCGCTGTCAGTTGTCAAAGGTAACAGGAACTGGCTGAGAATTGGTGTAGAAGGAACTAGAAACCTCATCCTAAACAGGAATCACGGGATAAACCTCTACTCCTGTTTAAAAAAGAAGAAAGATTATAGACCAGGTGATAGGTAAACCTATCTACTCCTATTGAAAAAAATAAAAATTAAATAAAATGAATAAATAAGTGGGTAATAATATATATATATATATATATATATGACGTCACACATTATGAAATGGACAAAGTCCGACAATTATTTTAAGTCTTAAAATAATTGTCGGACTTTTTCCATTTCATAATGTGTGATGTCATTTGTTTACATTTGATACGCCATGAGCAGATATGAATATACGTGAGAGATTCATGGAAGATTGAAGTTTAAATACAATAAATTCGACCTTGCTAACCGAATGCACCTCTGTGGCCAAATCGGTAAAGGCACGTTAAGCTAAATGACGGTTCCATATAGGATACAGGTTCGGATTCTGTCGGAGGACAAATATTTTCTGTGAAAATTTCTCAGACATTCAGGCTGGTAAATGTTGTTTAATACTGTTTATTATAAACAGAGCATTTACTTAAATATTTGTATCTATAAAAAAAATGTATAAACATAAAAATGTCTTAAAATATATATATATATATATATATAGATTAGACTACAGAATATCAGTAAGGAGGTGGAGATGTTTAGAGGTAGATGGTTAACCTAATAAGCAACAGAATGCATGGTCATCAGTAAAAGGATGAGCACAAAATGCGATTTGCAGGTTGAGAACACTAGAATGAAGCAGATGCAGAAGTTTAAATATCTGGGAAGCATTCTGACAGAGGACGGTAAATGCAACATTGAGATCCGTAGACATATTGGGATGGCCAAGGATGCATTCCAAAAGCTGGGCAGAGTATTGCAAGACAGGAAGATTTCTTTGGTAATGAAGAAAAGAATACTGAGCTTTTATCTGACATCTGTCATTCTTTACAGTAGCAAATGTTGGACAATTTCCTCAAAGATAAAGAAGAGGCTCAAGGCAACAGAGATGTGGTTCTGCAGAAGGATGCTAAGGATATCATGGACCGAGCGTGTGAGCAACGATGAGGTCTTAGAGAGGATGCAAACAAGGAGGAGGCTTATATTTAACATCAGGAAGAGGCAGCTGAAGTTCCTGGGACACATAATGAGGAAGGAGAGCTTGGAGAATCTGATACTCACAAGTCAAATAGAGGGATTGAGAGACAAAGGAAAACACTACATGACATACCTAGTGGCCTTAAGCAAGTGGATGACAGAATGTGGTCTGTGGGAGGTGGCAGAGGGAAGGAAATTGTTGAGAACTGCAAGGGATAGAGGGGGAAGGAGAGCTGAAAGGACATGGCACTTAGAAAGAAAGAAGTGCATGTAGCCACAGTTACCTTAGGAATTAACTTCCCTCCTCTTTCCATTATTGTTTCTCCTCATCATTTAAAAATGGAAATTTAATATTGGACTAAGAACGGTGGGTTCAAATGTAAGATTGGCTTTGAATACATGTGTTAAAGTAAGGTTACTTAGGGAACAGACATTATGATATACTAATTTAAAACTTTATAGGTAATATCATACTGTCTGTTCCCTAAATAATACTTATCAGTGCCATGTGTGATACATGCTTAGGTGATCATGTATCTTTTGATACATGACTGACGAAGCATATTTTTTCCCGCTGTAGGTTGCCATTTCTTTCTGCGGTAGACCAGTTGCCATCCAAGGCTATAGAACCCAGTCTATCTTGCTATTTACCCATAGCTGGAGGAGAAGAAGAGAATTCATACCTTTCCCAAGGGTAAGTGAATGTAATGGATTCTACTGGAATTCAAACTCGGTTCTCTGATTCCTCAATCCAAGCTGCTATACAATTACTCCACTGTGCCTCCTTAAGTAATACTTATACTAAGTTCAAATACCCCCTCTCAGAATAGAAAGGACTGGTGAATTAAGACTATCCTTATCATATAAGGAATTTTTCTTGGTTGTGAAGAAGAGAAAAAAATGGTATGTCAGCATTAAGCATATTCCAGAAAAGTAGCTTTGTTGGATAAAAGATTGGATAGCTTACATTTTAGACTGGTGAATTCAGAGCTACACTTCCTTGGCCAAGAGTTCAGACTGGACTCCTCAAGGTGGAATGCGTCTGAAGTGAAAATCTTCCTCTATCAGCTCCCTTCCCACTAGTGGGTGAGGGAAGGATATCAAGTATAAAAAAAGGAATCTCAGATTTCAATCAGGTTTATGTCTGCTTGAAGAACAAGATTCTAGGGGGGTATATTTTTTTAAATATAAAAACCCAGAAGATAAAACTTCTCACTTCAAAAATACATCAAGCAATGAGAAGAATGACCAGCTGCATTTCATGGAATTTTTTACTCTAAACAAATTCCATTAAATGAAGCTACCAAAGAAGGAAGGAGTTATACTATAACTAATAATTCAGATAATCAAATAATACAAATTCATATATATAACCAATAAAGCTGGCAAAATGACTAAGCAGGTAAATCTGAGACTCATGAGTCTCCCAGCCTCTCCTTCAAAGAACTTAAAAAAAGGCCTTTGACCAATTCAAGGACTGACCAAAAATTAATGATAAAAAACAAATGAAAACTACAGGCAAAGTTCACCTTCTTCAGAGACAGTCATTCACCGCTGTAGTTCACTGTTACTAACAAGTGTGATTTTTTCTCCTGATGATGGCCATGCTGGCTGAAACTAGTCAAGGAACCTAATTTTAAAAATAAAACAAAAACATTAATATACAACTCAGTGTGTCTGAAATTTTAATTTTTAACATTTTTTTATTGTCCAAGACATACATACATATATATATATATATATATATATATATATATATATATAATATGGATAAGTTCTGTCTATCAGTGAGTTATCAAATCTTTCAAATTTCCAAATAAGTTGTTTTGTATCATCAGTAGATTTGCCAAAATTCATATTAACTTTTATTAAGTCACTCAACGTGATGTCATATAAACAGTCAAACTGTAACATTAGTAACATTAGAAAATCAGCATTGAAAATCCTAATAGATTACTATATTATTCCATTTTTTTTATAATGCCATTGGAAGGATACAAAAGGTGATTATCTCCCTTTGGTTGAGATTAAGCCACATATGTCATGTGATGGCCACTTTGTGATATCACTTCATAGAGTGATGAAAGTGGCTAGTCTGTTAGTCATCTTCCATGAGTCACATCAAACAGTTGCTTTTTTAGCACAGGTGAGGCAAGTATCTCACCTGAACAGAGGTTAAATATGCCTTACCCAGACAGCTCTCATGTGGTGCAGCTTACAAGCCTATGGTGCTGTTTTCTTTTGAATATATCGTCACCGGATATAAAAATTATAACTGCCTTGAAGTCCTCATGTTGGGGAAAACCCATGACTTACTGTTTCCTTTTTTGAGTGGAATATGAACTCATTAGTGACATAGAAGATAAATCCGGGCTTCACAAATCTGGGATCCTAAATATGGCTTTTCCAGAAACACAGAAAAATCTATGGCCACTCCAATTCTCATTGTAAATTATGACAAGTAAGATTTTATCTTTTCTTCTCCTTTTCACATTGCTTGTTGTGTAGACATGTGTTGTAGTTTCTCTGTGTGGAACAAATGCAAATATGAGTATACAATTTTTTGTATGATTTTGCAGTATGAAACTCTCTCTGAATATAAAGCATATTTATCATTCCTTTTAACTATTCCATTCCGTCTGTGAAATAAGGTATTATTATATCATGGGTATAACAATCACCAATAATGGGGGAATTGCAAATGGGAGAATATTCCTTTCTTCTATAGCTCACCCATTATCTGGTGACTTACCTGACTTGATGTGATATTATTCAACCTCTATTAACTGGCCACCCTGACATGCAATATTATTAACATCCATTAACTCTTGACAATGACATGGTGTTATGGGATCTTACCCATAATAATAATAATAATGGACTATTCCATACTTAATAAATACTGTGACTCAGGAGTAGGCAAGGAGTCAGTAAGTCAGTTGAGTCAGTTGTTCAAGTCAAGAGTCGCGTCAGAGGCAGTCCAAAACAGAGTCACGTTCAGACAATTACTACAAGACATTGGAATAGTGATACTGGTTGAGACTACATTGTTCTCTCTACTAAACCTGATTGTTCATACTAACACTTCTACTTCTCTGTATATATTCCTGTTTGTAATATATCTGTGATTATCCCATACCTGTGTTCGAGTTCTTCTTTATTGGTTCTACCTCGGACTATCACCATGGTACAAGGAACCGGGCCATAACACATGGCATATTATTTCTACCCCCTTATAATTGTTGATATTAACTGCTACAAACTTAGTGTCAGTAACTATGGATGGTTGGCATTATCAAACTTATGTTTCCCTTCTTTTATCCATTAAAATGAGGTATGAGTGTATTTCAGTCATGAGGACACTCCAAAGGTTATTCTTATTAATATTGGCTTCATAGTATCTTTCTGTAGAATGTCAAGTAGAATAAAGAATACAGAAATTCTGGTTTCCTGGTTTGGCAACAGATTCAAGTGTTGTGTACAGAGCAGGTGAAATTGGTATTTTTGGTATATATTTATAACTTCATATTCAGGTCTGTTAGTGAGTCAGTCATCTACAAAGAATACAAAGAAAGTCTCAGAACAAAAGAATTAGAATGAATAACTAGTCTTTAAATGTCACCTCCAAGAAATAAATGTAAAGACTTTTATTAACCAGGTTAAAACTATCAAAAATTACTTTTAATCAAAACTATCAAATGTTATTTTAACCAGGCAAAAGCAATCAAATATTTTTTTTAATCAGCTGAAAGTAATCAAATGTTGTCTTAATTAGGATAATGTAATCAGATATTATTTTAATCAGGTTGTTAAATGTTTTTAACCAATCTAATGCAATCAAATGTTATTTAAACCAGTCTAAAGTTGTCAAATGTTTTTAACCAACCTAATTCAGTCAAATGTTATTTTTACCAGGCAAAAGCAATCAAATGTTATTTTTACCAGGCAAAAGCAATCAAATGTTATTTTAACCAGACAAATATTCAAAACTCATTTCCAATCAAGTTAAAACATTCAAATGTTATTTTAATCAAGTCAAAGAAAGCAAACATTGTTTTTAATCAGGATGTAGCAGTCAAAGCTTAAGAAGAATAACAATACTTCATTTAAGAAACACAGGCAACTTAAGTCAATGTTAAGTGTAAAAACAACAGAAATGAAAAAAGACAAGTTCAAAATGAATAACATTGCAATATCAAAGATATTCAAACTACTTGAGGCTATTCATAATAAAAGCAAGAGAAATAAAATGAAATAAATACTAACTGGAAATCAATAATAATAAAATCATCTGATAACCCTTTTAGCATCCATCAGCATGGCTGATGCTAACCTCCAAGAGAGTGATTCATTGTACCTTCTCAGACTAATTTTTTTTTTCCTCACATGGGGTGGAATGTTTATAATGAATCAATTGCTAGATCTGTTGCTTGGAAAGTTTTTTTCCCTTCCTTGTGCTCAATATTTTTTCTTGCCAGAGTCTATCTTACATATTTATAAGTCTACCATTCATCCTTGCTTTGAATATTGCTGCAACATCAGGTCTTTTGCTAGAATATATATGGATTCTTGATAAAATCCAAAGAAGAATCTGCAATGTTATTCATCATGATTGGGCATCTCACCTTCGGTGACTTTCCCACTACAGTAATGTAGCTTTCCTGTGCATTTTTTATGAATATTTTCATGATAATTGTTCTGATGTACTTTGCTCTATGGTACCTAAGATTTATGAATTTAAGAACAGTACTAGACTGGTAGGAAGGTTTCATCAGTTCACAGTTGAAATGGCTAGATATAACCATAAATTCTATGCTGACAGTTTCTTTTGCCACACTTTTTGCTTGTAGTACTTTCTTTCAACCTCTTGCTTTCCAGTCAAGTTTGATCTTCAAAAATTTAAATCCAATATCAATTGTTATTTTCTGTGTTCTTAATTATTGTTCTTTTAATTATTCTCTCTTTAATAGTGTTTTTTTCATATTTTGACACTGAGTAACCACTTGTGTCTTAGTGGCTCTATTCCCTTACTTAGGGCTGAAATGATTGATAAAAAATACTTCATCTCTAATATCAGACAACTTATGATAACAATAAATGTAAAAGTAAGTGAAATAAGGTGGAAGAAAAATTAGTCAAAAAAAAAAAGTAATCTTTCACAATCCCAATGGATCTTTATCTTTCAGTGTCACCCTTTCTGTCCTTTGTTAAAACACTTCCCACTTGTTGAACTTGTTTCATTTAGGTATTTGCATGTTATGCTGTTCCTTTTGCCGACAACCATGCATTCCATCTTCTTGCAATTAGTCCTTTCTTCTTACTTTCTGTGTTTGCTACCAACACTGTCATCCCAGTCAGGTGAGCTAAAATAGAATCCTGTACAAATCTATGGTATCTATCTATGCTGATGGCATAACCATTTAATCCTGTCTCGATACTAAGTCTGATCAGTTCGATAAGATCAAATTGGCGGCTGATCTAAAAAATAACCTACAGTCTGTTGTTTACTGGGGCAAGGAATGTCTTGTTAATTTTAATGCCTTTAGATCTAAAAAATCCCTTTCCACCTTCCGTCAGCATGACTGATGCTTACCTCCAGGAGAATGACTCATTGCACCTTCTCAGGGTAACATTCTCAGCTGACAGGAAGTGGAAAGACTACATTGAATCCATTATTAAGTCAGCTGCTAAGAAAATTTGTTCACTGGGTTGTGCTAAACAAGTTTTCTCTCCAAAATCTATATTACATATCTATAAGTCTACCATTTGTCCATGCTTAGAATATTGCTGCCAGATATGGTCTAGTGCTCCAGCTATTTATTTAGAGATTATTGATAAAATCCAAAGAAGAATCAGCAATATTACTGGTCCTGACCTGGCATCTCAGCTTCAGTCACTTTCCCACCAGCATAAAGTAGATTCCCTGTGCTTTTTCTATAAATACTTTCATGGTAGTCATTTGGATGGGCTCTTCGCTATGATATTTAGACTTAATGAATTTAAGCACAGTACTAGACTGGTAGGAAGCAGTTCACAGTTGAATTGGCTAGATGTAACCATAAGTTCTATGCTAACAGTTTCTTTTCTCACACTTCTCACTTGTGGAATTCTCTTCCAACTCCATGCTTTCCAGCCAACTTTGATCTTCATAAATTTAAATGCAATATCAATTGTTATCTACTGTCTTCCAGATTACTCTTCTAATGTTCTTACTTCTTATATGTTTTCTAATTGTTTTACACCCAGTGACCTCTTGTATCTTAGTTGATTTACTACCTTGCTTGAGGTAAATTTGAGTGAAAAATCTGTTTGGAATAAGATTGAGCAGGGAGATATTCATCATGGAACTTATACTCAGCTGTTGGTTTGACAGCTGCTTTTCTATCAGTAAGTAGGTCACATTCCATTTTATGCAATCTGTAGTTTCACTCAAAATGTTATCTTAAATGCAGTGTTGATTAGAGTAGAGAGCAAAGGTGAAAGTTCACAGACACAGATCTAAATATTAGAACATGACACAAGGTTGTTATTCTGATGAGGTAATACATAAACTTTGCTTGCTTTTTAATGCAACTACAATATCCTCTTTATTAAGCAATGGGCATCAAAAATTAACACTAAGCTTTGGAAGATAAGTGATGTAAGATGAATTTTTAGTGCAAGTTTAGTTGTTATTTTTATTCCAGGCTAATTAATAACAATTTAACGAGGCTAAAGCATTCAAATTTTATTTAACTCAGACTGAAGAAATCAGTTTTTGTTTTAACCAAGATAAACCAAATCAAAAATATTTTCACCTGGTTAAAGAAACCAAATAATATTTTAATGTGATTTAAAGAACCAAACAATATTTTCACCCAGTTAAAGAAACCAAATATTATTTTAATGAAGTTTAAGCAATCAAACAATTTCTTTCAAAAATTAAAGAAACCAAACACTATTTTAATGAGGTTTAAAGCAGGAGTCGGCAATCTGCAGAACACGTGCCACATGTGGCACGCCAAGCAATTTCCAATAGCATGCAGCCACAAATGACATCACAAAGTCCAAACCAATAACTACTACAATGCAAAGAAGATATTTAGCTGTTTCATTTTTTATATATACTAAAATATATATACTATATATTACTATATAAAATATATTGTAGAACAGGTATACTGACCTTGACTTGTATAAAAATACATATGCTGTTGTCACACTGAATGATTATGAAACCTTACGTTGGCACATAGCAAAAGGTTGCTGACCCCTGGTTTAAAGAATCAAACAATATTTTTACCCAGTTAAAGAAACGAAATATTATCTTAATGAGATTTAAACAATTAAATGATATTTTCACCCAGTTAAAGAAACCAAATATTATTTTAATAAGGTTTAAGCAATCAAACAATATTTTCACCTGGTTAAAGAAATTGAATATTATTTTAATCAGTTCAAAGAAATAAAGTATTATTTTAACCAAACTTAAGCATTCAAATATTTTTTTTAATCATTCTAATGCAGTCAAATATTTTAACCAGGCAACAACAATCACATGTTATTTTAACCAGGTTTAAGCAATCAAATGTTATTTTAAGCATGATTATGTAATCAAATTTTATTTTAACCAATCTAAATCATTCATATTTTATTTTAACCAGACTCACACATTCAAATATTATTTTAACCAGCCTAAGACATTCAAATATTATTTTAACCAGGCATATGCAATTCAATATTATTTTAGCCATGATTAAGTAAACAAATTTCATTTTAACGAACCTGAAGCAATAAATTTCATTTTAAACTTGCTAATGTGGATGGTAATGTCCTAGCCACACCACCATGCACTGGCTATCAAATTTTATTCTAAGTAGGCTAAAGCATTCAAATATTATTTTTAACCAGGCTAAAGCATCAAGTTTTTCTTTACTCAAGCTTAAGTAATCAAATGTTATTTTAACCAGGCTAAAGCAAGCAAAATATTTTAACCAGACTCAAATGTCACTTTTGGAGTTCCCATGAAGACCAACTGAAATTAAGATAAAAGAAATATTAGACAAAAGTTAATAATCAACAATGATTGTTGTAGCATACCTATGAATGATAATGGGTATGTTCCCATTCATATAAATACAGTAGTAAATACTGTATGTTGGATCTGCAGTTGGAGATTCATTATGGAATTCACTTGACTCACTTTTAGTAGTTAGCTATCTCTTCTACGTGCCGCTGGCGAATCTTATATGTGTTGTTCTTGTCCTAAGTATTATTGTTCATTACCAACCTTTGTGTGATTATTCTATTCAGTAACCTTCCCTAGGTTACAACAATGATTCATCTAAAAATATTCAATTAATACACAATACAATATTATAATAAGAAAACAAACAGAAATAAGATGAGTATATTCTAGTGTGGTTAGCTAATCCCTGTTGCAGATACCTGCTCATGCACATTTGTGTTTGTTGAACATACAGAAATCCCACCTGTGGTCTATACTGCAACTATGTTGATTGCATTTTATTTACAATTTCTGGGGGAGAGCACATAATCTTGCACGGTCAGCATTTTGAACAAGGCCAGTACATTTAATCTCTCAGTCACAATGACTTGTTATTTTATGCTAGCATTGATAGCTTCTGAACTGTCTATCCAATTTCACTCAGAAGGCTTGTGTCAATAAATAGTATGGTTCTCAGTCTTAGTATGTCAATAAATAGTATGGTTCTCCTTCTTAGTATGGTCAATAAATAGTATGGTCCCAATTGAACCGCATACTTAGATCATCTCTCCCGGCTGAGATTCTCAAGAATCTCCTCCCTGATAAATCAACCATGGTAAGATTCAAACCTGGGTCTTATGGTCAGAATGCTAATTTTCTACCCACTATCAAGTACTATTATATCTAATACTATTAGCATAACAAAAAGGAATAAGATAAAAGAAAGAGAAGGAAAGTTGGCTCCCTGTGCCACGCCAGGAAATTTTTCTCCCCGGAATCAATCCTTCAGATCTACAAATCAACAATTCACCCTTGCATGGAGTATTGCTGCCATATATGGTCTGGAGCCCCTTCTGTTTGCCTCGGGGTTCTTGATAAGCTCCAGAGGCAGATATGCAATATAATTGGCCCTGTTCTGGCATCTTGTCTACAGTCGCTCTCTCACAGACGCGCCGTCTCCTCTCTCTGTCTTTTTTACAAATACTTTCATGGTAATTGCTCCGAGGAGCTGCATTCGCTGGTTCCCAGACTTCATGAATTCAAGCGCCCTACGAGGCTGGCATCCTGCTCTCACTCTTTCACTGTCGAAACTACTAAATGTAGCCATCTCTTCTACTCCAATAGCTTCATGTCTTGCACCTCTCGCCTGTGGAACTCCCTTCCCTATTCCAGTTTCTCTGAGAGCTATAATCTCCAACTATTCAAATGTAATGTCAATCGACATCTCCAGTTGCCTTGATCTATCCACTATCCTTCTCCTCATCCTTTCCTCTATCACTCCTATCTGATCTTGCTCCAAATCTTCTGTAACCCCTTGCGTCCTAGTGGCTTCCCGCCTTGCTTGGGGTGAAATGCTTAAAAAAAAAAAAAGTCAAAAATTAATAATAATTGACAATGATTAATATGAGAAATTGACAATGATTAATATGAGAAATTGACAATGACTAATATAAGAAATTCAAATATTGTTACTTCTAATACTGACAATTTACTACTACTCCTACTACTATTACTACTAATACCACATGATATCCTTGTAATTTACTACTACTACTATATTTGATATATAGACATCCCTTGATTAATGCGCATTGGATTAATGGGTTTTTTGATTAATGCGCTAGAATTTTTACATACCAAAATTCAATTAATGTATACATAATACTTGATTAGTTCAGTAAAACATTCTTCAGTTTAACCATAGTGATTGAAAATTGATTTTTTTATAGTTATGGATGTACACATTAGCTGCACTAATCAAGGGATTCCTGCACTGGTAATTTACTCCAAATAATAATACTGCAAATGATATCCTGGTAATTTACTACTACTACTAATTCATTTGATATACTAGCAATTTGCTACTACTACTATTACTACTATATTTGAGATGCTAGAAATTTACTACTAATAATAATTCATTTGCTATACTAGCAATATACTACTACTACATTTGAGAAGCTAGAAATTTATTACTACTACTACTACTACTTCTACTACATTTGAGATACTGGTAATTTATTAATACTACTACATTTGAGATACAAGGAATATACTACAACTACTACTACTTTTGAGATACTGGCAATTTGCTACTACTACTACTGCTGCATTTGAGATATTAAAAATTTACTACTACTACATTGAAATCATGGCAATTCACTACGACTACAACTATATTCGAAATACTAGAAATTTATTACTACTAATACCACATGATATCCTGGCAATTTACTATTACCACAATTTCATTCAATATACTGACTATTTACTATTAATACTATCACATTTGAGAAACAGTAAATTTACTATTAATAATACTAATTTATTTAATATACTAACAATTTGCTACTACTACTAGTACTACTATATCTGAGATACTAGCAATTTACTACAATATTTGATATTACTAGAAATGGATACTACTTCTACAACATTTGAGATACTGGCAATTTACTACTACTACTATTACTACATATGCTATTGTGGCAATTTACTAATAGTAATAATACTTCTACTAATAATAATTCATTTGATATACTATTTACTACTAATTTGAGAGTCTATAAATTTACTACTAATATCATATATGATATCCTGGCAATTTACTACTACTGCTACTACTACATTTGCTATACTGGCAGTTTATTACTACTACTATTCCTACTATTCCTAATTAATTTGATATACTGACAATTTACTACTACTAATAATAATAATACCATATGATATCATGGTAATTTACTACTACTACATTTGATATACTGGCAAGGTTAGCATTTCAAGGCTGGAAGAAGAATGGTAAACAGACATTCTGGAATTTCATCCAAAAATGTTATCTTAAATGTAATACACTTAATACATCAGAAGAGAAAGGATAAAGTTCAGAGACACTGGATGACATCTGCAATTGTCAATACCACAAAACAATTTGCTTTACTGAATTTATTTGGACTTAATACAAAAAACTTTGTATCAGACCAAAATGTATGGAATGTAAGCACGAGAAAGATTTTTGTAATGTATTAGTACCAATAAAATATATTATTTTATAGTGTAATGGTACTAATAAAATAATAGCTGCATATGATGGTCCCATTCTAAAATGACTTCTCTGTTGTTTTTGATTTGTGAAAATCATTTGCAATATTAATTTACTTTTCAAAAATGATCACCTTGCTTATAGCAATTTACTAAGTGTTGCACAAGGTATGGAGCACCCAGTGAGGATCAAACTACTTAGTCATAACTGATATTGTGTGACATGCTTGCTAACCATTACTCCATATTGAGGTGCCCAATCACATTGAACACAACTAGTGAGTGCTTCTTGTTTTAAACTAAATAACTTTAAATTGCAAGGTCATTTATATATATATATATATATATATATATATATATATATATATATATATATCCAAATGTAAAAGAATGAAGAGTAATATTTCAATGTTCAAAACATTAATTTAAAACAGGGCTTAATACAAAAGTAGAGCCATAAATATTTATTTATTATGCAGTGTTACATTAGAGCATGCACATACCCACTACAAAACTGTACATCTTGTTTCATACAAAAGTTAAGCTGTAAATATTTATTTATTATGCAGTATTACATTAGAACATGCACATAACCACAATAACTGCATTTCTGAATAAAATATTTTAGTAGCATTGTGATTCCCCACCTGATGGAACGTTAAAAAGATTTTTTTAATGTTGAAACAAGATGTACAGTTTTGTAGTGGGTATGTGCATGTTCTGATGTAACACTGCATAATATATATATATATATATATATGTATATATATATATATATATGTTGTGACATGTTTCATTGAAGAATTTTGACAAATTTTGTCTACTTATTTTCAATTGGATCCTTTCATATTCACAGACAAGCTGAAAGATAAGAGAAAATTGCTGTGTTGATACATATATTGCCCAGGGATGTAACAGTAAGAGATAGATCAAGTATCGACCATCATAAAGATTGAAAAATAAAATTGACAAAGATTATTGTTTAAGGTTGACGGACACGCATGTCTTAATTAGTTTTTCTTTTTGTTTTTTTTATGAATTGGTCAAACAAAAACATTGTTTTCAATCTTTATGAGTCTACCGATTGAATAGAATCTTATAAATAATTGTCTTGTAAATGGAATTTTTAAAGCATTCTGAATGTAAGAATAAAGAAAAAAGTGTGCAAAACAATAAGAAACACTACCTGCCAAAAAAAAAGTGAAGTTTTGTTGAAATTGGTTGAAAAATGTAGGAAATCCGATCCTATATATAAAGGAACACACAGACACACAAACAACCTGGGTTTTATAATAAGTATAACTCGATATGAGTTGTCCCCCTTTCATTCTTGTGATGACTCTTAATTGTGTTTTCAAATTGATTTCATGTAAAAACAATTGTGTTTTTCCAATTTTTGGTGCTGTCAGAACCACCGCAAGGTAATTTTACGTAGTCCTGTGAAGTTTTGTTGAAATTGGTTGAAAAATGTAGGAAATCCGATCCAATATATAAACGTACAGACACACACACACACACACACACACACAATCTGCATTTTATAATAAGTAAGATTCCTAGCACTTTTGACAAAGCACAATGTCATCATCAGGGTGTTGTTAATTGGAAGACAAATATAGTAGTATTCATTATTTTCAAAGACAAAATAGTTGTGCTCATTTGAAAGTGAAATTTCTTACTTGTAGAGTGAAGAATGCAGAGTCAGTAACATCCCCTGAAGGGATGTCGAGTGATCATGCACTGATTCAGTTCCCTGAAAGATAAGTTCTCAACCAGGGGGTCCCTGGACTCACAAAACAAAATTTACACATGTTTTAGAAAGAATCATCCATTCTCAAAATGCAAGACAAAAAAGTATCTTGCATTAGTTATTGCAGGAGATTTTCCTCAGCTTCAAATTGCAGGATGATACTGCATTTTACAGGATGGTTGGCAGCCCTAATTTTTAATCGCATTCTTACCTGTCTGTGCTGCTCCATTTGGAGAAAAGTCAGAAATTGTCATTTACTAGAAATAAATAATTATAAAGATGTTTACGTTGATAGTCATTTTGTATGCTATTATCTATCTACACTGGTTTTGAAGTACATAGCATAGGTTCTATAGAAAGATGCTAAGAATACTATGGACTGAACATGCAAGCAACAATGAAGTTTTAAGAAAATTTTAAAAGGAAACTTACAAGGGTGTGCTGAAAAGTTCATAGGCTGACTATGAAGGAATGATGCTAGAGCTGTGAAATCTTGCATGGATTAATTCAACTCTTCTTATTAATAGCTACATTGTTTCTTTCCAGGTAAACTAACACCTGACCATTAAAAGAAGACTTCAAAAGTAACTGGTAGTGACTTCTCTTGAAAATAGACAAAATTTAGCATTGTGGTTTTATCAAGAACCTGCAGAAAAAGAGTTTAGCCTCTAAGGACATTCATGCTGATATGGTTGTTACATTAGTGGATGATGCTCCAGCTTTATCAATAGTGCAATAGCGGGCAGCTGAAATTAGGCAGGGAAGAGAGAGTTTTGAAAATGACCAAAAGTTTAGACAGCCTGCAACTAAGGAAAACATTGATTATGTTCACCACATGGTGATGGGGGACAAGTGAATGGTTATAAATCAAATAGTCAATGTTTTAGCATATATGGATTTGCGTTGTGGTGTAATGGATATTGGTTCAAAATAAGAGATCAGGGAGCTGAGTTCAAATCCCAGTTGAGTTTGTTGTATTTATTTACATGCAAATACCCCCAACTCTGGGTTGAATAGCAGATTTGGCAACCAGTCTACCGCAGAAAATAATGACAACCTACTGCAGGAAAAATTTACCTAGTCAGTCATGTATTGAAAGAATGCATGATTGTCTAAGCATGTATCATGTGTGGTACATGTAACGGACTATTAGCATATTCCATGAGAGAGTTAAGAATATTCTGCAGAATGAACTTGACATGACAAAGGTTTCTGCTTGGTCAGTGCCACATCTTCTGATAT
This sequence comes from Acanthosepion pharaonis, assembly GCA_903632075.3. Lineage (NCBI taxonomy): Eukaryota > Metazoa > Mollusca > Cephalopoda > Sepiida > Sepiidae > Acanthosepion > Acanthosepion pharaonis. Next base: position 137,191 of record CAHIKZ030001373.1, on the reverse strand, counting down.
ATGATCAAAAGTTGATCATATCATGTGGAAATATGACATTGACGTAAATCCAGGAGGTTTCCTTGAATGCTTCCAACACAGGATGAGTGTTGGGTACATCACTTTGAGTCAGAGACAAACAGACAATCCATGCAGTGGAAACACCTCTCCTCACCTGCTCCAAAGAAGGCCAAAGTTGTCTCCCCTGCAGGGAAGGTGATTGCCTCAGTTTTTTTAGGATACAAAAGGCATTGTATTTATTGATTATCTTTAAAAGAGCCACACCATCAATGGAGAGTACTATGCCAACTTGCTGATTCAGTTATGAAAAGCTATGAAGATCAAATGACCAGGAAAGCTGAAGAAAGAAGTTTTGTTTCATCAGGACAATGCTCCAACACACAAGTGCTTGGTTTCAATGGCTGCTGTGTGTGTGGCTGTGAACTGGTTGATCACTCTCCCTATTCTCCTGATTTGGCTCTATTCGACAATCATCTGTTCCCCAACATGAACACACACTTCACTGAGAACCAGTATTGCAGTGACGATGATGACATCATATCTGCTTTTGATCACTTTTTTTCACCAACAAGATAAAAGCTTCTGCACCAATGAGATCCAAGAACTGCAACACTGATTGAAGAAATGTGTGGACCACAAAGGGGACTATGCTGAAAAATAAACCTCATTTGGTCGCAATCCATGAGAGTATCTTGGTCAGCCTATGAACTTTTTTGACCCTCATATACTTAACATCAGTAAGAGAAGAAAAGAGAAGAGAAGAAATTTCTAGTGTACATAATGAGGAAAGAGGACTTGGGAAATTTAATACTCACAGGACAGATTGAAGGCAAGAGGGACAGAGGAAAACAATACATGACCTACCTACCTAGTGGAATGGTTGGCAGAACAAGGTTTAAGAGAGATAACAAAAAGAATTATTAGGAGATACAAAGAACATGAAATTATGGAGATCCGTGATCCCAAGGGATCTGAAACATAGAAGTAGAAACAGCTAGTTAGTTTATAACACAAAGACTTGAGAATATATATATATATATATATATATACACACACACACACACAAAACACACACACACACACAAACACACACAAAACACACACACACACACACACAAAACACACACACACACACACACACACACACACATTGTGAGTAGGCAATGTAAATTTCGTAAAGGCATGTATGTATATCCACATCTGTAGAATTGTTAATGATATTTTCATAAATAATAATAGTTCTCCTACATGACAGTGAATGCTATTGGTTATTTGCTACCTTCCTCTCTCCCTATTGACTTCCTGTGAGTGTCAGATTTTCCAATCCCTCTTTCCTCATTATGTACCCTAGAAATTGCAATTATCACTTTCTGATTCTAAGTACAAATTTCCTTTTTACTTATAACTTCATTGTTACTCACATGTTCAGTCCATGTTATTCTCAGCATCCTTCTGTAGAACCAGATTTCTGTTGCTTTAGGTCCCTTCTTCATCTGTGAGGAGATTGTCCAGCATTCACTGCCATATAGGATGACTGATATTACATAAGTCTAGTACACTTTTCTTTGTTTCTAATAAATTTTCTTGTTTCTTAATACTTTGTTTATCTTTTGGAAAGCATTTTTTGCTATTCCAAAGATTTATGTTTTCCATTCACTGTTAAAACACTTACTAGATATTTAAATTTTTGTACTTGCTTGATTTTGATATCTCCAATTTGTAATTCACATGTTGGGCTGCCCCTTTTGCTGACATCTATACATTCTATCTTACACTTGATGCTTAATCCTTTCTTCTTACCTCCCTTTACTATCTTATGTGTCATCTACATATATTGTGGCTGCCAATAATGTATCCTGGTATGACTCCTGATTCTTTCAGGATCATCTCACTGTAAAAGTAGAGCAGCATTACATTTTTCCAGAGTGTTTTCATTCTAAAATGACAGGTCTTCAAATTGAATAAGATATTGTAATAAATGTCAGAATTTTTCTTCACAAGCCGAAAAACACCCTTACCTTTCCATATGATCATTTTGGGGGCATAGAGAACAAAGGACAGCATGGAAAACAAGTTTCTATGTTATCAAAGTTTGGATGTATTATTTGACCCTTTACTTGATATAAATAAACAAGAAATATGATATAAATAATAATATTTGAAGGAAAAAGGGGTTAAAAATAAATTAGAGCATTTAAAAATGCAAGGCAGTAAAGCCACCGAGATGTAAGGAGTTACTTACTGAGTGTGGAAGAGTTAGAAACAGGAACATTGCTAAGGAGCAAAAACAGAGAAAGAGTAATCAGGAGGATAGCAGATAGCAATTAACATTGTATTTAAATTTTTACAGATTAAAGTTGGCTGGAAAGTATGGAGCTGGAAGGGAGTTCCACAAATGAAAAGGGTGTGCTGGTAGCACAACAGTTATCAGCACAGAAAGTGGTATTGACAAGCTGAGCCAAGTCTGTTACATTTACTTTTAGACTAATACCTCATTTGGAATTTAGAGTTTTACTTCTCTTAGATTGGTTGCCAACCAAGGCTAAGACAGAGACCAACTGGCCTCCCTTCTATCTAAACTATTACTTGTTGCTAAAAGAGACAGTTTCATACTTTTTCCCAACAATATTAATGCAAAGTGAATACAACAGACAAGACTGGAACTTGAACCCTGCTTGCTGATTCATAAAGTGTTTGGTTTGAAATTTCAGTGTATATCACCTGAAGAAGGCTAGAGTGTAAAACAGCTGAAACATCATAAATATGACATTAAAGATGAGAACAACAATGTAAATAGTTAGAATACCTATATTGATACAGAATGTTTACAATAGCCATTAAAGGGTTAATTTTTTATCCATTCTTAGATGAAGCTTTCTTAGTATTCATTTTTGTCTAGTTTTTCTCTCATCTTTCTTTTTTGCAACACTGGGATTTAATGATTTTACAAAATGGATGATGGCATTTGTTGCATATAGGAGGAGTAATAAAATATAAGAATATATTATCTTGTTTGTTTTACATACCAACCATAGACAAGTAAATATTTACTGTTTGCTGGTAAATGCTTGAAGAGGAATGAATCATTGTTATGCCTTAGAGCTTTTTGATTGTGTAACATCACACAAATGTCAGGCATATTTACACAAAACTGAAGGGTCTGTCTTATTTTATAAAGACTTTTTTCCATTTTACATATTCCTGAATTCAGATGTTTAGCCATTTTTTCTTTTTACCACATTTCACTGTAGAAATGCAACTTATTTTTTTTTCCACTGTATTTATTTATAGTTTTATTTTGATTATAGTAATAGGGATGCTGAGGATTTTGTGGACCGAGCATGTGAGCAACGATGAGGTCTTGGAGAGGATGCAGACAAGGAGGAGGCTCGTGCTTAACATCAGGAAAAGCCATCTGAAGTTTCTGGGACACATAATGAGGAAAGAGGGCCTTGAGAATCTGATACTCACAGGTCAAATAGAGAGAAGAAAGAGAGACAAGGGAAAGCAGTGCTTAACATTACTTGGAGGCTTGAGCAGGTGGATGACAGAACGTGGTCTGGGGGAGATAGCAGAGGGAAGGAAATTGTTAAGAGGAGGAGGTGGAGAGCCATGATGTCCTGAAAGGACATGGCACATAAAAAAAAAAGAAGAATGGGGATGCTAGGGGAGAGAGAATATATCCAGTTTTCATTTCCCCATTATGGGAATTACTATATCCATATATTTTTTTTTTACAGAGAGGTTCACTCTGTACAAGGCCTGAGAGCAACTCAAGGTAAAGGGTTATAGAATAAGAGGCACTGTTTTTTGCAGATAGCTGGAGAAGATAACAGTTAACCCAAGACTTGAGCAGGATAAGATTATAATGATTGGGGAAACATCCTCTTGGGAGTTGGTTCCACAGAACAGTGGTTCACGGGAAAAATCTGCTCAATTGGAATTTACTTCTCACCAATGGAATATGGAAGACATATAGGTGGTTTCCTACAATGTGAGTGGAATGGTGGGTTCTAATTTGTCCTACACAGAGAAGTTATAAAACAAGCAGTGTGAAAGATGTGAAAAAAGAGGGGGTAATTTGAAAGTTGCAATCTCTGCAGATCCCATTCTCTGCATGTTCCTGTTGACGTACAATCTGAATTATTCTGATTCCTTCATGTTGATATTTGTATGAAAGCCAAAAACAGTCACTATGCCTAACAGGGAATTCAAAGTCAAGACTGGAAAAGATATTTGATGAATGATTTTGATAAAACAGTAATAAAAAGTGTTCCTAAATCGGTTGAAATGCTACAAGGTTATATTTATTTTTCATAGTATATTTATTGTATTGTAGGTATATTTGTAAAAAAAAGAAAAGCTGTTATTTAAGGCTAAATACTAAACTGCTATTATTTTTCTATACCAAAGTATAAGAATATTTTTTTTAATCATGTCAACCCAAGCAAGGCAATAATGCCACTACAATGACAGCCATTTATTCCTGTCTTAATAGTAAGTCTGAGTGGTTCAATAAGGTCAAATTGGCAGCTGATCACAAAAATGATGTACATTCTTTTGTTAACTGGGGCAAGGAATGGCTTGTTAATTTTAACAACTACAAAACTAAACTGCTCTCTTGTAATCACTTAAGAGAGCCCATTTTAACTTCCATCAACATGACTGATGTTAATTTCCAGGACTATGACTCACTGCACCATCTTGGACTAATGTTTTCCACTGACATGAAGTGGAAAGATTATGTTAAATCACTTGTTAAGTCTACTGCTAGGAAAGTTGTTTCCCTGTGTCAGGCGAGACAATTTTTCTTACTAGAATCTCTCTTACATATTTATAAGTCTACCATACATCATTGGTTAAAAAATTGGTACCATATATGGTCTGGTGCTGCTGCTATATATTTTGAGATTTTTGATAAAATCCAAAGAAGGATCTGCAATGTTACTGGTCATGACCTGGCATCTCAGCTTCAATCACTTTCCCACTGCCATAATGTAGATTCTCTGTCTCTAAATAATTTCATGGCAGTTGTTATGATGAACTTTCCTCTATGGTACCTAGACTTTATTAATTTAAGCACAGTACTAGATTGGCAACAAGGTCTCATCATTTTACAGTTGAAATGGCAAGATGTAGCTGTACAGTATGTACTAAATGTTTCTTCTATTGCAGTATCCTTCTATACAAGAAGTGAAAGGAAAAGAGAGAACTTTAGTGAGAAAAGGACAATAAAGGAACAGGATTCAGGAAGGCAGAAGATGGTGACTGATATTGATTTAAAATTTTTGATTGTAGGTAACTACTGATCAGTAAAAATGATCATCATTATATATATATATATATATATATATATATATATATATATATATATAAAGACAAAGTACAGTTCAAAAGTTTGAAGCCACCTGCAGAATTTTGCATGACATGAACTTGACAGAAGAGTGAAACAAAAATGAAAAAGATATTTTAGAATCATTGAAAAAAGAATGGAATCAATTATCAAACTTATACTTTGAGAAACTGTTACAATAAATGCCAAAGATTTGTGCTGTAGTTGTAATCAAGACTAAAGGAGAATATTTTGAAGAAAGCAAAATTTAATCATAAAATAATAATTTTCTCTTATTTAAAGCACAAAACAAATACTTTTTTAAATAAATTAAAAAATTTTTAGGAGTGTTCTCAAACTTTTTAGACAGTAGTGTATATATATATATATATATATATATATATATATATATATATATATATATATATATATATATATTACTATTACACATTGAAAAATTGATTCTTGTACAATCACCAAAGTTAAGCAACATCAAGCTTGGTCAGTATCTAAATAGATGACCATTTTGGCATAACAGGTGCTGTAAGTTTGGATGTGCAGGTAGTGTAATGGATAACCTAATGTTTTCAGTTGGAGTGTACGGGACTATATACATATGTGTGTGTGTGTCTGTGTGTGTGTGACCTCGTTATCCATGGTAGATTAGTTCCTAAGACAGGAAAATTTGTGGATAATAGTAAAACAATAGTAGAAGACACAGTGGAGTAATATATTGCAGCTTGAATTGAGGAATTGGAGAGCCAAGTTTGAATTCCAGTCAAGCTCATTACATTCATCTACGCACTAATAACCTCAGGAAAAGTATGAATCCACTCCAGATATGACTAAATAGTAGGACAGACTGGGTTGTATAGCCTTCGCTGGCAACTGGCCTAGGAGAAGGAAAACTAAATCCAAAACTGCATGTTGCCATGGTGAAGCACATACTATGCAACTAAAGAAAGGATCGTTCACATTGATTCAATGATCTCAACTATGATCGACTCCATATTTTTTTAATAATAGTATAGCCAAAAATTTAGGAAATTGACATTCTATTTCAAAAGCATAATTAAAATTTCTAATTTAAAAACATCTATTGTTGCTTTCTATCCTTTTAGAATGACTGCAAAAATGCCTCCGACCCTTGTAAATTTATAGACAAACTATACAGATGCATGCTGGGATTTTTTCCTATCCAATACGATATGCCACTTCTGGGTCTCATCCACAATATTTTTGATCTCTCTTGTCTTAAAGTCAGAATACTGCAATCACTCATCTGCATGCTTTTTGTGTGTTAACACCATTCTTAGTTTGTGAAGCTTTTTTGCCTCATTAATGACCAAAAATATTGGAGCAGGGGAAGGGAAGTGAAAAAAAAAAACACTTGAATTTGCTGAATCCACACAAATCAAGTGATGTGCAAGCTTATCTGTAACTGCCAGCATTTAAAATATCTTCCATCTTGCTCCAGTTCTCATTGTTTGAGTATTGTTCATCTCATACAATATTCATTTGTTATGTGTGTTATTTGTACCCTCTATTTTTTTCTCTTCAAAATTTAGAATGAACATTTCTTTTTTAAAAAAGATGTCTTCCTTTATTAAGTAAATATGGAAAATTTTATTAAAATTCTATAAATATTTGATTTTGGTGATGTTTTAAAATTGAGTTTTTTGGGGTGGTTCTTTTTTCACCTAAACATTTCTATTACAAACACTTTAATTTAAAAATTTTATTTTATCCTTTTTACCATTAAAACTTTATTACTGACAATACAAAAAAAAATATTTTCCTCTACATATAAAGTGTTATGATAGGAAAAATAAAGACAGTCACAGTCATTTTCTGAGTGGTAGACTGTTGTAGAGTAGTTTTCACAGTAGAAACTTGTATTTCAATAAGTTGTCCTAAATTAGGTTCGACGTACAAAACGTTAGGAACTTGAAAATAAGAGTAAATGATGCAGCAATCTAGTTGTGATGGCTGGTACTTCAATGTCCGATATCATCTGACTCGCTCAACACCACTGAGTCGAACTGGTGATTGCTACTACTACTTATTTTCTGTGGGAGAGTCCATTACAATAGAATAGGTATATGGTATGACATAGACCAACAAGATGGAAATCATTTATGGCTCAAGAGATAATGGTTCTGCGTGACTATCTCAAGGGAAACACCATGAGATTCAAGTAAAAGGATTTTTTTCTTTTGTCAGTATTTTTTCTGCTTATTATTTTCCCTTGCTTATTATTCCCACTATGTATTAACTTATTTGATAACATGGGCAACTTAGTTTTTAATACCTTCTATTATGACACTGTTATATTAAGCGTATAGTAGTGAGAGAAAGGAATAATGAGGATTAGAGAGAAACAACGTTTATTGTTGGTAAAGAGTACAGGAATGGCGATTTGGTGTAAGTGTAGTGTCAGGAGTGAACCATTTCTTGTAATGGCATGGCCAAGGTCACAGAATACGGTTGGTGCACATTTGGTTGATGGAGGACATGGTTGTAGGTCATCTTGTCAGTTGGGTGACCTGTTGTGTCGAAACAGGTTGATGTTGGATTGGGATGGTCTTGGTAGGCCTGTTCTGTGGAGCTGGTGTTGCTGGGGTCAACTGTGAAGGGAATGCCTTATAAATGAGTCGAGGTATGACGGTATATGGTAGCAAGAGAAAGGAATAACAAGAATTAGAGTGAAACAACATTTATAGTTGGTAGAGAGTACAAGGTCAGTGATAATGTGATTGGAAAAATAAAGCCAGTCACAGTCATTTCCTGAGTGGTAGACCAACAAGATTGAAATCATTTATGGCTCAAGAGATAATGGTTCTGTGTGGCTATCTCAAGTGAAACACTATGAGATTCACGTAAAACGATTTTTTCCTTTGTCAGTAATTTTCTGCTTATTATTTTCCCTTGCTTATTATTCCCACTATGTGTTAACTTACTTGGTAACATGGACAACTTAGTTTTTAATATCTTCTATTATGATGCTGTCTAATAATAGTGTATTTGTAAATAAATATTGTATTGCACAATTAATATGGATTCCTCTTATCTTCTTGCACCATTCTATTTCCTTGTTAGTTCAATAAATATATTCTGCTAATACAAGCTAAGAATTATTGAGTGGAATATCACTTTTCTCTTACTTATACTTACAAAACAATCACTTTCCTGAATATCTTTGGTTCTGTAATATACACAAATAATTTTTATCTTAAAATATTCCTGAATCATTCTACTTACAAATGGCACAAAAATTTTGATGAAAAAATTTACTTTTATACATTTTTTTTTAGTTATTCAAATTATTTGAATTATTGGTCTCATGTTTATTATTATAGCTGTTATTATAAACACAACATTTCAGCTACATATGGCCATCTTCCATCCACTGTTAAAACACTTCCCAGATATTTAAATTGTTGTACTTGTTTGGTTTTGGTATCTCCAATTTGTAATTTGCATGTTGGTCTATTCCTTTTGCTAATATTTATGCATTTCGTCCTCTTGCAATTAATGTTTAGTCCTTTCTTCTCATTTTTCTTCTGAGAAGTGTTTTAACAGAGGTTGGAATGTGCAATACTGAAATCCGAAGGTGCACTGAGATAACCAAAGATGCTTTCCAAAACCTAAGCAGAATATTAAGAAATAGAAACAACGAAAAGAGTATTGAACATATTTTTTTAATGAAGTTCACCTCAAGCAAGGCATTAAAGCCACTAAGATACAAGGAGTTACTGGGTGTGGAAGAATTAAAAAACAGAAACAGGTAGTTGGAAGGGTTGAACAGTTCACTGGAGTTCTGACAAACTGGAACAACAGATGATGATTTCCAAAAGGCAGGGAAAGAAGAGGCAGCAAAGCATTTATTAAACAGTTTAGAGAGAACAGGAGCCAGTTTGGGGGCACACTTCTTAAGAACTATTACAGGGATACCACATGCTTTGTAGGGATCTTGATAAGAAATGATAGAAGAAATCATAGAAAGGGTTATATGCATATCACTCAACAGAGCCTCAGTTCTAAATGGGAAATTAGGCAAGGATGCTCCAGATGAGTCAAGAGTAGAGTCTGAGGAGAATTTACAGGCAAAGTATTCAGCTTTATCAGCAGAAGATGCTAACAACTCAAATTGATTGAAGAGGAGTAAAAAATTTACTGTTATTTAATACATTGTTACACAGCTGCCAGTAATCATGAGAGCCAAAGTTGTTAGATGCAATACGGTGCCTTATTCTCTCAGTAAACAGGGACTTAGCTCCTTCAAGGGTACATTCATTACATGCTGCTCCGAATAGGCATTTTTGTGATGGGAGCAGTCATGTCAGTATAGCTGGAAATAGTGGTTCCTGTGGACTAATATATCAGTCCTTCAATGTGGTAGTGAATGCTAGACAATTTCCTCACAAATGAAGAAGAGACTTAAGCAACAGAAATGTGGTTCTACAGAAGGATGCTGAAAATGCCATGTTCTGAACATGTGACTCAACGACAAAGTTCAAGAAACAATGGAAACTTATAATGAACATCAGGAAGAGAAAGTTGAAATTTCAACCATACATAATGAGGAAAGAGAGCTTGGAAAATCTGATACTCAAAGAACAGACTGAAAGCAAGAGGGGAAGTGGAAAACAATGTGTAACCTATCTTGAGAGTAAATGGATGGTGGAACAAGGTTTAGGAGAAATAACAAAAAGAGAAAATTTATTAAGAACTACAAGGGACAAGAAATTGTGTAGAGCCATGATCACCTACATCCTGAAGGACATGGTAAAAAGAAGATGCCCATTTTCAGGTATCCATTATTTTGAGATTACATCAGATATCTTATATGATATCTTGCATATTTTTGTTAATCATTTTGTCACAAACAAGTTGGTAATGCCACCAAGATGTAAGGTGTTACTGGTAGTGAAAGAGAATACAAAGACTTTAGTTGGGAGAAAGAAGAATAAAAGAACAGGTTTCAGGAAGATAGAAGATGGTGATTGACATTGCATTTTTGAAGATTGTAGGTAACAAGGAAGCAAGAAATTGAAAGAGAGTGCCTTGAGAGAATATTGGACCTCAAACTCACACTTGACCTCAAGTGGAACTCTAATAGACAATCCATTGTTAAAGATACAAGTAAAATAATTGGCTCCCTGTACTGCTCCAGTAAGTAGCTGATCCCTCATGCTATCCTCTACCTTTACAAAGGCCAGATCAAGCTGAAAGTGGAGTACTGTTGCTATGTTTGGGCTGGAGCTACCCAGTCCTCACTTTCCAGTTTTAATAGGGTTCAAAAGTGTCTCCAAATCATTGTTGGAGAAGAATTATTTTCCATCCTCCAACCTTTCTCTCAAAGGTGGGATGTGACAAGCCTGTCACTGCTCTATTGCTACTTTTATGTAAAGTGCTCGGACAAACTACATTCCTTGGTTCCACCAATCAACCTCCTTGATTATTATGTATGAATTGCAGTTGAGCAAGAGACCAACAAAACTCCTTGTAACACCAAAGATGAACTGAAGACAAAGATTATGGCAGCAATCACCAATTTATACAAGGAGACTGTCCAGAAGAATTGCTGGAGATTTCAAAGTCGTCTGGAGGCTGTGGTTGAAGCCAATTGTGATTTGATGGAACAAATTTACTCTTTAGTATTTCAAGATATTGTTGTGTAATTTTGGTAAATATATCTGTTAAAATGAGATGTCAGTGTTATTTTCATTTTTGCATAATTTAGATGACAATTTATCTATTGCACCCTGTACTGCTTTTGGCAACTCCATCTAGTGGTCATTAACCAAACTTCTTTAGCAAACAAGGGAGGTAATCACACAAATATTTTATTAGTGTGTGTGCAGTGAATCTAAAGTAAGTTCTTACATAATCAGTGAAAAGGTGTGGTTTGTGAGACATGGCTTCTCTCTTTCACAATTAAAAATGAAAAGTATGATTCTGCCTTATGTAAAGGATGAGCTATATTGTCAAGGACAAATGACTCTGTATGAATTGCAATCAATGTAAATAATATTTTGAGTCCTGGTTTAAAATTAAAATGATTGGGGAAAATCAAATACATGACCCACTAACTTGAAAGTTGACAAAAACTTTTACCAATGATAGTTCTAGGATGTGAAATCATTCAAGGCTCAAAATAAGAAGCTGGCAAGCCAAGTTAAAATTCCAACCTAGATCTTATATTCACTTTTGCACAAATACCCTTGGCAAAGGCATGGATTCATCTATTCTTCCCTCAGTTATGAGTTAAATAGTAGGGCAGATGTGACTCTCTAGCTGTGTCAGTAACCAGTAGAGTAGAAAGACAACTTAGTTCAACTTGACTTCAGTTACTTTTACACAAACATGACGTGGCTTTCCTTTGTCATTTCTACAAATATTTTCATGGCAAGTGTTTTGATAAGCTGTTTTTCCTTAGTGCCGCAACTGCATGAATTTAAGAATGCTACTAAATTAGCAACTAGGTCTCACCATTTTACTATTGAACTAAGTGAGATGCAACTGTCAGTTCTATTCTTATAGTTTCTTTTCTCACACTTCTCTTCTGTGGAACTCCCTTTCAATTTCTTGCTTCCCTGCCATCTACAATCTTCAAAAATATAAATGCAATGCCAATTGTCATCTTATATCTTCCTGAACCCTGTTCTTTTATTGTCCTTCCTCCTCACTTCAGTCTTTTCATTTTCTTTCACTTCCTGTAACCACCCCACCCTACTAGAATTATTGCCTTGCTTGGGGTGAAATGATATTTTTTAAAATGTGTCTCTCATTCAACATATACTTGAACTGTAACTAAGATTTATTGATTGATTTGTTTTTTACAGCTTATCAACCCTCTACAGGTTATTTAAAGCCCAGTCCTGGGTATAATGATAAACTACATTTAGCAGCAAGGCCGCTGACTGAGAGATTGAAGGTTTTGAGGAGCATGAAACCACCTCTTAATGATATTGTTCACAGTCTACCCTGACCTGTGGTGGTAGCACCTGTAAGGGTCCCAGCTATAGACAAATAGTGAACCCCTAAACAAAAACAAAACAGTATGTAGTTGAAGGCATGCAATTGCATTAAAAATATATTTAGTTGAAGCCATAAAATTATGTTCAAAATAATTAAATTTTGGCATTAAATGACCCATAGAAATTGATATGCTGCTAAACAAAAATTAGCCAACCAACCATTTAAAGCCAAAAGTATTTTTCAATTGCAAACTAATGGTTTACAGAATCCAACAGAGAGATGGACAGAGAGATTGGCAGAAGATATACAATCATCCTGTCAGAGAAAACTCCGATGTCCCAGAATTTTCCAATTATGATTATTTCCTCATACTTCAGAAAGAAGTGGAAGCAGTGATAAAATCGATGAAGAAAGGTAAGGCAGCTGGAATTGAAAACATCCCAGCTGAACTCATGACACATAGCGGAGAATCAGTAATAGACATACTAACAATAATCTGTAACAAGATCTAGCACTCAGGCAAGTGACTAATAACATGCACATAATTGATTATTACCCTTCCCAAGATAGACAATATCCAACAATGTCAAAACTACTGGACTATCTGTCTGATTGGTCACACATGTAAAATGATGCTGAAAATCTTACTAAATAGACTAATGTCACAAGCAGAAGAAATCATTACTGGAGAACAGACTTGATTTTGTCATAAAAGAAACAACACAGAAAAGATATTCAGTTTTCAAGTTCTATGTAAAAAATACTTGCAACACCAACAAAACCTCTACCATGTCTTCATAGATTTAAAAAAAAAAAGCCTTTGACAATAGGTGGCTTAATTTAATTGATTTATTTTTTGCGGTTTATCAACCCTTTGCAGGTTTCTGTCTATATTTCTGAGATGAGGTATTGTCATTATTTACATTATTTACATTGTTTGGACTGTTGTCCTTGTCTTTATTGTCATATTCACGATGACCCAGTGGATAAAAGCATTAGTTTGATCCAGTGACTTGACACAAAGAGTTGTGAATTCAATACCTGGTTACTGCAGTGGTGAACAAAAAATTGGAGAGTCAGTTAAATGGAGATAACTGAGACATCAATAAGAGGCATAGTATGTGGAACTAGAACAATCTACCCCCTTTTCAGGTTATTTAAAGCCAGAAAATATTTTTAAATTGTAAGAATTTTGGGGGAGATAATAATGATTTACTGATACACATCCTACTAATTATCCTATAGCTGGGGGGAGAAGAGGTGGAATCATACCTTTTCCCAAAGATATTTGTGCATAAGTGAATATAGTGAACCTGATTGGAATTTGAACTCAGCTCTCTGATTTCCAATTCTGTGCCATTATCTAAAGTGGTCACCCATCTTAGTACTGACCAGGGACAATGAGCAACACGAAACATTGTGGACAGCAATGAATGAATATAACCTAAGTAAGAAGTTGATCCATACTATCCAGTAGCTTTCTCATAAGGCAAACAGTGTAGGACTTTCCCAAGGATCAAAACAAAAAGAGGTTCCACACATCAATTGGTGTACACCAAAGCTGTTTTCTGTCTCCCATGCTCTTTAACACCTCCCTTGATACATCATGATGAACACCAGGGTACAGTAACCATCAAAGGTTACCACATCACAAATCTTTGCTTTGTAAATGGCCGAGCTGGTAAAGAAGTGGAATTCATCAGTCTGGTGAAGAATGTGGATAAAACATCCTCCGGATATTGTATGGAAATTAATTCCAAAAAGAAGTAGCTTATGACAAACAATGAGAAAGGGCTTTCAAACAAAGTAAAGGTCAGTGGTCAGGAACTTAGAATAATGAATCAAGATAAATATCTTGGTTCAATTTTCAGCAAGGGACAGAAATAATTTCAAGAGAAGCACAAATAATGGAAGCTGTTGCAAAACAAAGAACCTTCAAGAAAGACAAGAACGTCTGCCTGAAATCAAAAGATCATGCATTGGCCTTCAGAATTTTTCTCTTTGACTGCAAATCCTGGACATTAACAGCAAATATTACAGTGAAGAATTCAAGCATTAGAAATGAGATGCTACAGCCTCATTCTAGGCATCTCTACATAGAGCACATCACAAATGATACAGTGCGAGACAAAATCAGACAAGAAACAAATCTGCTTTGAAGAAGAGAAAGTTGAAATGGTATGAAAACTTTCAGTCTTGGTTTGTAATTAACCTATAAAAAGGACAACTCTGAATTCAAAACCAAAAATGAAATGCACACCTCCCACCAGGTATGGGTAAAGATAGAAAAGATTGCAAGTCCTACCCTATAAAAACCTTCTTGCTTATACACAATTGGTATGCAAACTTAAGGACTGACTGAATCCAAGATTTCCACTTCAAAGAATTTTAAAAAATCTTCTGCCAAAGAATCTTTTTTTAACTTCAGTCTGTTGTTGAGTGCTTAAGTAATTGTTTTGTTTGAGAAAAAATAGTAGCTATGCAGACTAAAATTGTTTTTACTTTATTGAAAAAGACAAACTATGTTAATTGGATATTGTATACATGTGCATGTGTAGGGAGGCATGTACAAAGCATATATATGTAGGCATTTGGGCACCTTGACGTTGTGTAATAGTTAGCAAGCATGTCTTGATACAAACATTACAGCTGAATAGTGAGTTCAATCCTCACTGGGTGCCCATGCTTTCGGCCTTGTGCCACATCTAGGCTACACTTGGAAAATCCCTATATATGTAGGCATTTGTATCTGTATGTAAGTTCATACATATGAAGGAAGTGGTGAAAAGATTTCAATTCAATGCATTTCCCAGTGTCTAACCAAACAGCAAAATCTCATTTTGGTTGGAACTAGAATTTTTCATCACCCCTTGGAGGGATATTCTGCTGTGGGATAATGATTAGTAAGCTAGTACTACTTTCTTATAAGTTCAGTTTTCAATGGATGCTTAACATATGTTGCTTTGTACGAGTACTAAACTAAACTTGCTAAATATGTATGCCTTTGTGCATGTATTTGTATCTGTAAGTAGAGTCAAGGCACTGAATATAACATCAGTTAGTTAAGTAACAAATTTTATTTGTGTTATATATATATATATATATATATATATATATATAGTTAAACCTAGAGAGCCAGACAAACCTATCCAAGGTTTCACCTAAGCGAGATCGTCAGGGAAGGCAGTCAGCCTTCCCTGACGATCTGCTTAGGTGAAACTCTTGGCAGGTTTGTCTGGCTCTCTAGGTTTAACTAGGTCTGCTCTATTTACTGTATTGAGCACTTTATTTATTGCTAGACGATTATTTTCAGCTGACGTACATGTTCTTGGTTCTTTCTTTTATTATACCTTTTTTTCCCTTTGGTATTGGTTTGCAAATCAAAACACTGAAGGTTTTCGAACGAGTATAATTTCTTATACTTATAGACTACTATAATATATATATATATATATATATATATATATATTTATTTATTTGAGACCTAGAGCACTCTGTGCCACAAGGTCCCCAAACGACCCTCTACAGGTTTTAAATTCAGAGTTGTCCTTCTCCTAAACCAGTTGCCATCCAAGGCTATAGAACCCAGTCAATCCTGCTAACCCATAGCTGGAAGGAGAAGAAGATTAATACCTTTTCCAAGGGTATTAGCATGTAAGTCAATGTAATCTATTTAACTGGAATTTGAACTTGTCTCTTCAATTCCATTTTATATATATATAATCATTTCACCCCAAGCATGGCAGAAGTGCCACTAGTATGCAGGGAGTTACAGAGAGTCATAGTGAGAGAAAAGATTGGGTATAGATGGAAATGAGGAAAGGATAAAAAATAAATGGGGTTGAAGACAACAGAAAATGGCGATTAACATTGCATTTAAATTTTTGAAGATTGTAGTTTACAGAGATGCAAGTAAACAGAAGGGAATTCGACTGTCAGGAAGTGTGAGAAAAGAAGCTGTTAGTGTAGAAGTGGCAGTTCCATTTAACTATTTTAACAGTAAAAGAGTGGGACCTAGATGCCAATCTAGTAGCACACTTAAATTCATGTAGTTGTAGTACCATGTAAAAGCAGTTAACATGAAAATATTTGTAAAAAAGACAAACAGAAGCCACGTCATGTTGGTGAGAAAAGTCAAGATGCTAAGTCAAAATCAAATACATTGGATTTTTTCAAGAACCTCAAGATGAATAGCAGGAGCACCAGACCAAATATGCCAACAGTATTCAGTGCACAGGTGAATGGTAGATTTGTAAATGGGCAAGATGGACGATAAAAACCTTCTGGCATGACAAAATGACCCAACTTTCCTTGCAGTAGATGCAACTATCGATTCGATGTTGTCCTTCCACTTCAAGTCAAACTTACCTGTATCTGTAAGTGTATACATATATATATATATATATATATATATATATATATATATATATGTGTGTGTGTAAAAAAAATTCTCAGAATTAATCTGTAGAAAAAGACAATATGTATCAATGAAAAAAGACAATTGGCAAATTGTGTGTAGTTTTAGCCGACATGTTTTCTACATGTGAAAAATTCTCTTCAAACATAAGAAGTAAATGACATAATTTTTCAGTTGACCCAATGAATATACAATAGTGTTTCTAAATTCTTCTAGTTACTAACTACATTTTGTTTTTTGTTTATAGATATTTTGTTTCAATAAATTCATTTCATTTTTTTTGCCTTTGAAATGTCCACATTGAACAAAATGCATTGGCTAAAATTACACACAATTTTTCTACTGTCTTTTTTCTTCATATATATATATATATATATATATATATAGCATTTTTAAAGTTAAGTTAAGAAAGAATCAACAGATTAAGGTTAACTTAAGAACGTTATCTCTATGCTAAGTCTACTGAGGAGGTTGTTAGTGTCTAAGCATCTGAACTGATTCTTTCAGTCATCTTTTTCTCCAATATTTTCCACAGAGGTTGATAAGCACATCTTTTGATCAACTGTACATGATTTCAATGTTTCACCCTTGACTACAGCCTGTCGTGTTTCTTACACTAAACAGGATGTTGACTGCTCGACAACCCAAGGCAGAATGTGAAAATGTGTCTCTGCATATTATGGCTTGACACATGTTTTCAATATTAAATGATAAAATGAACTTTATATATTGACCAGTAAAAATAACTCCTGCTAAAAGACACAGACTGTGATTTGGAGCCAATATGATGGATATAAATTCCTTGATTCAACGCCACAGAAGAGAGAGAGGGAGAGAGACCTGTCTGAGATGTCTACACACAAAGGTTGGTCAAAAATGCTGCAGGCAAACTGAGACTGAAAAACGATACCTTTCAACTTTCATCCTTTTTTCATCTTCACAAAACATTAGCCGACAGCCATGACCAACATTCTTTTTCTTTCTTTCTTTCTTTCTTTCTTTCTTTCTTTCTTTCTTCCTTCCTTCCTTCCCCATTCTGTTGTCTTTTACAACAGTAACGAGTAGCATGCTGGCTTTGTATATATGTAAATAAATTATACATTTATTTAATCAAAATATGACGTATTCCTTTTTACCTCGAATTTATGTTTGCTGAGGTGAAGAAGAAATTAACCTCTTCTGCAGAAACAACAACAATGACAAGTTTTGCCTTCCAGGTTAAAGTGTCGCTGCTGACACTGGAGCTTGAACACAGATCACCAGAAAGCAAACACAGGTGATCCCAATTAGAATAAGTAGATCATGTGATGGTAATGTAAATTTATATATATTTGAATTGGCATGGCATCTAAGTAATCACTCTGTGTATTACTATTCAGATCACTATATGTATTATGATTCAGTGGTTACTTTTCAAGCAAGTATTATTGAGCAAGTACTATTAGTGTGGGTGTTATTTGAAGGCATCTGACACCAGTATTGTTCAACAGTGTTACTATAGTTGTATCTGCAATTAGAAAGTCTCTACTACAATGAGTATTACAAAAATGACAACAAGTATTCCTTGACATTACAAAAGTGGCAATGAGTATTTGTTGACATCACAAAAGTTTCTAATGCTGATTATCACCAGTTGATACATGTTTGAGTCACCACTTATAAGTTTAATCCATTGTCGTATGCAATCATTAATCTTCTTCTTGATAGTGTGGTTGATAGGAATTGAGGTTAAGGTATTGTCCTGTGAATATTGTTTTATGCTATACAGTTCTTTTAAAACCATACTCTGTGCAACTTATTTGTACATCCAGTTAATATAATTCTGAGAAGATTACCAAATATGACAACAGACACCTGAAGAAGACTTTTATTAGTATTTTTTTTGAGATTATTATTTTGGTCGGGGAAACAGTTTCCAGTACTTTTTGGTTGATAAGTGTCTTGATATGCTGACCATTCTTATTATTATCTTCCATCACAATTAGTCTGGCTGATTATTAGTGTTGAGTTTGTTCATGGATGTAGCCAGACATATCAGTGAGTAAACATCTGGAAATCTTAGGAATGTGAGTGGTGGATTTTTTTGCGGAAATTTGGCTGAGGAAAAAAAATCAACTCTGAAAACAACTCGTTTAAATTCTAACATCTGAGATTCACAAAAAAGAACTTAAGTCTTATTGGAATCAGCTCAGCCTTAAGAAGGTGTGGTATATAGGTTCATATCTGAATGTTGCCAGTGTGGACAGGTGGTAGAATAATTATTTTATCATAAATTTTGGGAATAAAATTAATTGATATATGGGTTAAAATAAATAATATATTTTTATTTATTTTCTTTAGAGTGATGAGTGAGTCCTTTGGTATTCGGTGTAGCAAAAAGTTTGTTAAATAGATATTGGTGGCAGTCTGGAGAAATATTTGTTAGTAGTCATTTAGAAGTAAGACCATGATAGGGGTAGTAGTAATGTGAGAAATTAGGTCAGTCTACTGTGTTATTTTTGGCTCTGAAAAAGGGGAGAAATGTCAGTAGCTGATGACCTTGTTGGGATTGCTATGAATTGAGTGTTCAATCAGAAGGTTTTTGTTTTAAAATGATGAGTTTGAAACAAAAAACCTTATGAAAGCATGTTCTTCATATTAATCACAACAATATAAAGCATAGACAATACAAGTTGAATAAATCTCAAGGCAAAATGAACAAGAAACAACGGTAGAATGTGAATTCAACTAGAAAATATCGAACATTTATATACAATTAATACAATTGGAGAAAAGGTTGTGTTTTGGTTATACGCAAGTTGACGAAGTTGAATCAAGAATATTAAATGAATAAAAGTTCAGCAATGTTCAATTGTTGAGAAAATGTTCATATGTAATACAAAAGGAAAATTTATCAAAAGGTAATTTAAAAAGTAAATGTGTGAGATTAAAGTAGAATTTGTTTTCTAATTCTTCCAGAGTTTTTTACCTTGTATTGTCTTTTGTTTGTCTTTGGTTAAAATTACAATTTCTATTTTAGTAGTGTAAAATAACACTTTTTATAAGAAAGCTGTAATGGATTTAGAGAGAGAGAGAGAGAGAGAGAGAGAGATGTTGGTAGTTGAGTCAGCAGTTGACGTGCGAAAAGTTCCTAAGTCAAAATGTAGACACGCGTGGATCTGTGTGGAATCTCTCTGAAGGTGAATTACTGACTGGTGAATTGGACTGAAATTCGTCCTTTTATTTGTTTTGGGAAGTCAAAGTAGGCTCCCATGAATTGGGCGCGAAAACAGTTTTTTGACAAGTGTTACATGTCTCGACCAATAGGAAGTCAAGTTTCACAATGTGTGGTTTTGATTGGTTGAAACTGATTCTTATGAGTGGAAAATATGGACGATTCTATAACCTCTTGTCTGCTTCATGCATCATGCATGGCTATATTCTTTTGTTCCATCCTCTCCTTATGTTTCGTCATTCTGGTCCCATCTGAGGTGGTCCTCTCTGCTCTCATTGGTCTAGAGGTGTCAGGTTTTTTTCTCTTTTGTACCAGGCTCAAGAATTTGGTGTGAACATCAAAAACCTCTTTGTGTCAGTTTTTTTTTTTTTGATTGGCCAAATTATTTTATTTTTCAGCATTCCTTTCTTTTCCATTTTTTATAAGAGAAGTCATGAGTGGAGCCTCCCTGATTTTTATTATTTTTCAGTCACAAATAAAAAAAGCTCTGCAAACTTCCAGTGTTTTAAACACATAAAAGATGAGACAGTGCTGTAAAACCAGAGCCCCCTATGGTTGCTAGACATTCTCCTGTAACTACTTAAAAGGCTTTTGGAAGACCTACAACAGATTTGAAAATCCCTCTTAAATCTTTATTCATGAAGTCATGATGATTATGATGATAAATATATTTTGTTGAAACATGGGAACCAGAAAAGAGGTAGCTTCTTCAGTAATAGTTAAAAAAGGGCAACTATATTTTGGGTATGAAATATTCATGGTATAAGTGTTTTGGTATTATTCAGTCACAAATAAATAGCCTCTGATCCTGCAAACTTCCACTGTTTTTCAGACGGGTTCAGTCTTTCTTCTTCTTCTTTTTATTTGAGTGTTGCCTTCTCATTAGTTGAGAGAAAAGTATAGAAAGAGAAGTTTAGAGAGAGAAAGAAAGTGCTAAGGGTTTTAAAAGAAAGTGCAAATGACTTATTTTAATTTGAATGCTTTTTATTTTTGCTTATATATTTTGTTTATATATTTTATTTTTATGTGGACTCACTACATACTAACCACATTCTATAGTTACACAAAATGAAGCATTATTATATGATTTGCTATTTGAACCATCATGTTCATTTTGGTTGTCCTGCTCACAATTTTTCACCCATCATGCTCTCCAACCTTTTTCAAGTGTCTTTCTTTGTACAGATATATGATCAATTGGATTAAAGCATTTGTTAAAACATATCAGGTTCTCAGGCAGTTCTGAGTTAAATTGTTGGATCTGGTAATGTAAAAAGTCACATGCCCTGGTTCAGTGAAAGAAACAGACAAGCAACCAAAAGTGAATGTGACTAGTAATATAAATACAACTGATATAAAATATTCCTTAAACATGGAAAGCAGAATGAGAACAATCTACCTCTTGTAGATTTAATAAAGAGTTTAGTTTGAAATTCTGAGATTGCTAAATATGAATGCAGATACTTAAAGGAGTTTGGAAGGTACAATGACTGTAATATTGTGTGTGTGTGTGTGTGAGAGAGAGAGAGAGAGAGAAAAAGGGTTTAAAAGGAAAATGCAAATGCCTTATTTTAATTTGAATTCTTTATATTTTTGTTTATATATTTTATTTTTATTGTGACCCACTACAAAGGTTTGTCAGAAATATTAGTATTTGGTTGCAAAATCTTTTACTAAAAAGTAAAGGAAAAATTGTAGCATTCCAGTACAAAAGGTTGTGTGCTGAAATTCCAGGGTCAGTTCAAAGTTTGGAGGTACTTTAGGGTCTCAGGTTGCGGAGTGCAGAACAGGATAGCAAAGTGAAAAATGCTACTTAATATAGACCTGAAGAAGGCTGGAAAATAGGAGAGTCAAAACAATGCAGCAGGAATATCATCAACACAAAGAAAAAATTCAATTGTCTGAAAATTACCTTGGGATTTTATTTTACTTTTATTAATCTCACAACTATTAATGAAACACCCTTTTCAAAATCCCACCATTTACAGACCAGTTACAGAATCAATATTCCTTTTGCTTTTCTTTTCTTCACTTTTATTTCAAATATATCTAAACATCTCACTGCCGATCATCAGTGAAAGTAAGTGTTTAACTGAGCGAGTCCTTCTCTTTTAATTTGTTAATACAACCAAAGTATATCCTGCTTCCCTATCTGAATCCACCATTTTGGCATTTAGCCTTCCATATAATTACCTCCCCCTGATTAATCTGTCAGAGATTTTTTTTTCCTTCCCAGAGTATTCATTTTCAAATTAGATGCTTACCAGGAAATTTCTTCACCATTTCTAAGTTCCTGCCTATTTTAGATATACGTCAGAGACCTTTATATCAGCGGTCAACAAATACTTTTTATCATTACCCCACCATGACTATATCAGCACATAGAGAAAATTTATATATATATATATATATATATATATATATATAATCAGTTCAACCCAAGCAAGGCAATAATACCACTAAGATGGAAGGGGCTACTGGGAATAAAAGAGAATGAAATGACTTTAGAAGGGACCAGAACCCCAATCCTAAACAGGGAACAGGAAATAAACCTCCACTCCTGTTCAAAAGTCCATCCTAATCAGTAACAAGTCATAACTCCTGTTGCAAATTGGTGGCCAACAGCAAACTTATCCATTACAAATATGTAGCACCTATTGCTATATAGTATTAGTAGTAATATTATTGTGATTTTATCTTTTTTTATTAGACAAAGTATTACTACTACTACTACTACTACTACTATTATTTTATTATTATTATCATTAAATGAAGTAGAATTAATCTCATCATAACTTGTTTCTATTAGCAGACATAATATTAGTAGTATTAGTAACATTGTTATTATTATTGATTGAGAGAGCAGCATGCCAACAAAATGATGCTGGACTACAAATATAAAAACTCCAATATAACCATCATGACATTGAGGTTGATAAGTGTGCACCAGGTACATGCATTACAGACAAATATGTACAATACAATATAGTGACAGATTTTAGTAAAAGCATCACTTAACCTTGTAGGTGGGGCTCCAGTTAGAAATATCTTCAGATTGGGTAACCTTTGGTGATAGAGAAATATATAAATAAAAATAAATAAAAAAGACTTTTTCACCATCTCTAAAAATAGACAGATAATAAAAATCACCAGACAAACAAAGTCCTAGTTTGACCAACCAATCAGAAAGCTTTCACAATCAGGATGCAAGAAATATAAACAATTAATAACAAGGAGGCCAAAATGCTAAATTTCTAAAAATAGATAGTT
This sequence comes from Acanthosepion pharaonis, assembly GCA_903632075.3. Classification (NCBI taxonomy): domain Eukaryota; kingdom Metazoa; phylum Mollusca; class Cephalopoda; order Sepiida; family Sepiidae; genus Acanthosepion; species Acanthosepion pharaonis. Next base: position 113,974 of record CAHIKZ030001373.1, on the reverse strand, counting down.
TGACCAACCAATCAGAAAGCTTTTACAACCAATCAGAAGCAGAGCACCCTTTACAAGGTACATCTATAGATGTGTATATAAACAGATGGAAAATCAACCAAAACCAGAGTTGATAAATTAAATACCGAGTTTACCAAACCTCTGGGTTTAACAATACTCAGTTTGTCGAACTCTCTGCCTTCAGGCAGGGAAGAATCCAGACAGGAATCTGAAGGGCAGTGTCTCATCTGGTGAGGTAGACAAACCCTACCCCATTATTACAGGGTCTACAGGGAATTTTTGTCTGTTGCTATGGGCTTGGAATGCCCCACATAAAAAAGCTGGCTTTGTGCCACATTCTGCCTTGTGGGGAGGACTTTGGAAAATACTGAGTTGATAAATTAATTTTGTCCATTTTCCAATGCTGCGGTCATCAAAACATACCTAGAGATGAACTACGAGATTTGTATGACTATCTGGCAAACATAAATGACGATATCATCTTGATACATTGAAAACAAACAAACCTTCTTCCACAACATTGTCAAGTGGCAGCTACTACATTTGGATACATACATATATATATTTACTTTCTTCCAAACTCTCTCTCTCTCTTATGCACCAGAACTTTACACTTGAACTCTTGAAATGTCAATTTTCACCTTATCTTTCTTCTGTATTGTTATATTGTGTATATAAAAATTTATCTTGTATTTAACAACACTGTGTATTTTCTTTTAATCATTACACAAGGTCAATATACACCCAAATCAATTATATCAATATACAATATATACTGTCATAAGGTAATAACCACTATAAATCCAATCCACTCGGTTGCCAATTGAGAGTGTTTCCAAATATTTAGATGCGACTGCCAAGATTCCTTGGCTGTATAGGGTGAGATTTAGGCCTTAGAAGCTAGTGGGCTAATAGAATTTGGGGGCCTTTTCATTATGTATTTTTCCCCCTTCCCAGTGCCTATAAAAAATATCTTTAGATGAAGCTACACCAAAAAATTATATATATGTAAAAAACAGATGCATCAAAATTTAAAGGGAGACCTTTCAAGAGGAACCATTGAATTTAAAAGACCCACTAAAACTAGAGATGTCCAAATACTCTAAATTGTTTCCAATTAGTTCAAAGTAACCGCTATTAAATCTGAAAATAAACAAATTCCCTTGGTTCTTATATGTTTATTTTGTTTTAGTTTTATCATCGACTTAAGACTAGAGAGCCCTTCATCATTGAAATGGATGCCTTAGAGCATATAGGATACATTGTAAGTATTATTCCCACCTTGTCTGTTAAGACACTCTCTAGGTGTCGTTGTTCAGGACTGTAACAGGAAGGATATAAGCTCTCTCTTCCTTTTTTTATCCAAGAATGCAGGAGGTACAGAACGAATCTTGTGGACTGTAAGGAAATTTCTTTCCATGGATGCTAAACTTCAAACCTAGCCTCAGCACCTGTCACATGCATGCCCCCCCCCATACACACACATTGTCTAACAACAAAGCCAAGTGCCTCGGGGCTTGGGCGATTTCCCCACGGTACTGCCGTTAAACCCACTTTAAACTGACCTTGTGTCACATTCGGTAGCGATCTGGGAGCACTGAAAGTAACGATTCCATTTCAATTGTTGGAACAATTATCTCAACTTTTAGTCACGAGTAATCTCCCCTTACCGGAAGTTCATGATTACGAACACTATTAATTTAATTTTTAATCCATGTCAACAGTTAAAGCGAATACATTTTCTCAGATTCTTAAATTTATTTTTGAAACAAGTATAATTTAGTTTGAATAAAGTCTGTTTCTCTTTATATAGTTATCATTTAATCACAGTCTACCTTTTGAAGGCAACAAAAAAGGAATATTATTTGTTTTTGTTTGAAAACACAAGAAGCAATGGCTAACCAAAGAAAAGACGTTCCGTGGGGACGCAAAAGAAAAGAAACGTAACTAGGAAAAGCATGCTGAACTTAGGAATCAAACGTTCCAGGCGATCTCTGACAAGGTAAACATTGTCATTTCTCATTGGGGAGAAAAAAAACAAAAACTATCTTTCAATGGAATATTGAGAGTCTCATGCTCCATTGAAAGATAGTTAAGTTTGTTAAACTTATTTAAACGTATTTCATTTAAATCTAAATTTTTTTGCTAAAAAGTTGAATTTAAAACAAAACAAACTTTTACTAATAATAATATTCAACAGTACAATTTTATATACATTTTTAATAGCTTTAGTATATAATTTTTTAAAAGTCTGTATGTGAGTTGATGTTTCTGTACTGTTTCTATACCACGTTTGGCAAGAAATTGACACATTTTAGTTCTTCATATTGTTTCATCCCGCATGATGAGGGATTTTTTTTTTCATGCATTTTCCTACAAATACACATATTGAAAATATTCGTATAGAAGACCGTTTTGAGCAATATGGGGACTCATCAACAAACATGGCTCCGCCAAAAGTGATATAAATTTTACCCGCAAAATAATTCCGAAACTTTGCAGTTCTGTGTACATTTTGAATGAAAATCTTCATTGGAATGTATGCCTTAGAGCACATATTGTTAGGATATTGGTTTTTTTTTTTTTTTACAGTGTAAGTATTACTCCCACCTTGTCTGTTAACTTAAAATGCTTTCTAGGTGACGTTGTTATGGACTGTACCAGGAAAGACTTAAGTTCTTTCTTCCATTTTTGTTTTTTTATCCCAAGAATGCAGGAGATATAGGACGAAACTTGTTGACTGTATGAAATTTCTTTCCATGGGTGCTAAACTTCAAACCAAGCCGCAACCGTCACATGCATACCCCCCATACGCATACAAACATTGTCTAACAACAAAGTCAAAGTTTTTCTCCCTTTTTCAGCTATTAAAGGATTTTTATTTGGTTAAAAAAAAAAACTACCAAAAAAATCCTCAAGTACATATGGCACGGTGGATAAAGGCGTTGGTTAGATCCAGTGACAGGACCCAAAGAGTGTGAGTTCAATACCCAATTAAGGCAGTGGAGAATTTTCAGAGCAGGAAATAACTGATTACTGATATCCATCAAACATGGCACGTGGAAGTAGAACAGTCTACCCCAGTGAGCGGAATAAAGGGTTCAGTTCGAAATTCCAACCACCTGAAGAAGGCCGGAGCGTACAATGGCCAAAACGTGATAAATATGGCGACAAAGATGAGGACAATAGTCCGAATAATGTAAATAATGTACAAAAAAATAGTTCAAATAAGTGTGTGAGGTAACATTTTAATTTATTTACACAGCAAAGACAAAAGATACGGTTTAAGAACGTTGAATTTCACACAAAATTGAAAGAATTACACAATTTAAGTGCTTTGTTTGCCAAATGGTGGCCAATAACATGCATGTAAAAATAATCAATGCAAATAAAATATGCTTCTTTTACAATAAAAATTACAATGCTGCATAAGGTTCTCAGAAAAGGTAAACATAAAAATAAAAAGGAAGAAAGGAGAAAATACTTTTGAATATTTTTCAAAGAATAGGTACAATTTTTGAAGCAAAGTCCATGGTAACAGCAAAGAATAGAAGAATTACACCAGCTGAAGAATTTTCTCTTTAATTATTGTCTGGTGGTCATCAAATTTCTTCTGTGTTGTTTTTTGTCCTAGACCCGGATGATCTGAGTTCATGCCACAGCTGTTCTTGACTCCTTTAGTTCAGTACAAATTGGAGACTTCAAGATCAAGCAGGTACAGAAATTTAACCATCTGGGAAGTGTTATAACAACGAAAAATATTACTCTGGAATCTGAAGGTACATTAGAATAGTGAAAGATGTCTTTCAAAAGCTGAACAAAGTATTAGGAAACAGGAAAATTACATTAGAAACAAGTGCTGAACTGCTATGCAATATCAATATGGCAGTGAATACTAGGCAATTTTTTCATAGATGAAAAGAAGACTTGAGGCAGTAGAGATGTTGTTCTATAGAAAGATGCTGAAAATTGTCATGGATGGAACATGGAAGTCCTAAGGAAAATGGGAACAAAAAGGGTACTTGTACTGAGAATCAGACACAGCTGAAATAATTGATGCACAATGAGGAAAGAAGGCTTGGAGAATTTGATACCCAGAAGACATTGAAGGCAAGGAAACAGTAACCTGTCTTATGAGTTTGTATATTGTTTTGAATTCAGAGTAGTTTTTTTTCTTTTCCATATACTTGCTGTAATCCAAGGTTTTAAAGTCCAGTCTAACCTGCTATTTAACCAATAACTTTAGTGGGGGAATTCATGCCTTTCCCAAGGGCATTAGTATGAAAGTGAACAGAATTTGAACTCAGCTCACCAATTTCACTTTCTTCACTGACAACTCGTATACTATTAATTAATTTGCTTTTTTTTTTTTTTTTTTTACAGTTTATCAACCCTTTGTGGGTTATTTAAAACCAAAATATATTTCTAGTTTGTAAGAATTTCTTTTGTGAATGAATATTGCATTAACAATTTTTTAAGAATAACAATGATTTTTACAGATACAAGGCCTAGTATTTAACTCATCGTTGGGGGAGATGTATTCATACCTTTCATAAGGCTATTTGTGTGTAAGTGAATGCAACGAATCTAACTGGAATTCAAATTCTGCTCTCAGATTCCTCAATCTGAGCTGCTAACCATTACTCCACCATACTTCCTTTTCAGTACCCACTTTCTATAACACTGATTTGAAAACTTTTAATGGATTTGCATTGGAATGAGCATCTAGTCATTGTTTAAAAGTAACAAAGCATTTGTGGGCAATTCTCTCTTTAGTTATATCACCAGTGGTCATAGGTATTTTGCAAGTACTTTGTTGAAACCCATATTTTAATTCAAGTAGGAAACTGTGCAACAACTCGCATTCAAGTAAAAATTAAAAACTGCAATTCTCATTCATATTGCCTTTTACATCAACATACCTGTCATAAAATAATCAGGGGTTTATGTAATAAGCTATGAAAATATGATTGGCTAATAAACAGCCAATAAAATGAAAGTAAATCCATTAATAGACTGATTCAGTTTTGCCCCCATGTTTGTCACTAAATGGGCTGTTGCCTGTTCTAACACTGTTGTAGACAGACACATGTTTCAAAATTGCATTTTTGTGAGTGATTAATCACCAGTAATCATCTTAATGCTACAACTGAACAGTTTAAGCCGGTCATAGCTTCTCGTGCACTGTATCATTGAATTGAACTTTGTAATATTTGGATTCTGTCATTGGGAGATGGAATGCCTCTCATTGGCGAGCTAGTACTTCTAAAAAAAAAACCCCAAAAAACGTAAAATTGAACATCCTCTATGTGTGCTGATTTTGTAATTTTTTTCAGAGATATATATATATATATATATATATATATATATACACGGTTAAATATTTAATTACAAGCAAATAGTTAAAATTTCTAACCTTCTGTCTTTACCATACATGTCCTATATATATATATATATATATATATGTGTGTGTGTGTGTGCACAGATAATTTTATAACAAGTAGATAGTTAGAATTTCTAACTTTCTGTCTTTACCATACATGTCCTATATATATATATATATATATGCACAGATAATTTTATTACAAGCAGATAAAATTTCTAACCTTCTGTCTTTATCATGTCCTATATATATATATATATATATATATATGCACAGATAATTTTATTACAAGCAGATAGAATTTCTAACCTTCTGTCTTTACCATACATGTCCTATATATATATATAAATATATATATGCACAGATAAAAATTTAATTACAAGCAGACAGTTAGAACCTTCTGTCTTTACCATACATGTCCTATATATATATATATATATATATATATATATATATAATGAACTCTCCTGTTGGTTTCGACATATGAGGATCTGACAGCTTACTTGATTCAGTTATGAAATTTTGTATGATAATCTTGTGGCATTTAAGACCCGCTAGTGATTTATAAAGGAGGCCACATATGGAGCATAGATCATGAGATGAAATATATATTGGCTGACCTTTTAGATGTGAAGATGATTCAGGCAAGCAAAATTGCTGATTCCACTAAAACATGTTGATATTCTATCCGCTCCAAGGCTATAAGTTCCTCAAGGGTGTTAGATAGTTAAATTTCCTAAAGCTTTGTATGTTAGGATCTGTATATATATATATATATATATATATATATATATATATATATGTACATGTTATAAAGGTCCAAAAAGCTTGCTATAATATATATATTTTATATATTTATATTTATATGCACAGAAATATTAAAATTAAATCACTAAAAGTGAAACTGGTAGTATTTCTTTGATTCCCATCCAAGCAGATAAAATCCACACACTGGGAAGTGTCCAACAAGTTTCTCAACCTTTCCTCTTTCCATCGGAGGGTGCCATTTTCTTCCCAGACCTGCAAGCCAAGAACTTTGCTCCATCTCTCAGTCGCACCGGATCCCCGCACACCAAACATGTTGTCTTACACGTGCAGAGGCCAAACTTTCATTAATGAAGATATCATCAACGTATATATATATATATATATATATATATATGAGTGGCGCTATTTAGCCCAAATCAGATACAGAAGCGCTTTTTGAAAATAACCGTTTGAAATGGCAGATAAGATATTTCTAAACCTTCTGTTCGATCTAAAGTTGATCCCAGAATACATCCCCCACGGGCCCGACTATCGTTGAATGGTTTGAAAAGGCCTATAAAGGAACCTGCACTATATATGAGAACGGGAGGAGCCTCGCAAGTATATATATGCACAGATAAAATTTACCTATTGATGCAATCACGCCCAGCCGGAAATGTGGAACTGGGTGAAAGAAGAAAGGTGTGCAGCCTTTGCAATTCCACAGTTGGACCGAAAATGGGCCTTCTGTTCAGTTCAGCAAAGTTCCAGATAGTATCAGAGGAAAATTGAAGGACATCAGTACCGAGATAGCAGTGATTGTGAACATTACCCCAGGGTCTGATCCTTGATATATATATATATATATATATATATATATAGAACTCTCCTGTTGGTTTCTTCAGATTCATATGAGGATCTGACAAAGCTTACTTGATTCAGTTATGAAATTTTAGACGCTTATCGCGCGCAAGACCGATAATCTTGCATAGGCATTTAAGACCGCTAGTTTTCGGATTCTGATTTGGACAAAGGAGGCCACATATGGGAGCAAATTCGAAGCCCCTGTGAGGATCACTTCCCAGAGATGGATGGGAAATCACTGTTAGATTGGTTGACCTTTTTAGATCTTGCTTCCGTGGTACAGGAGGGTATATTGGAAGTCAAAATGAAGATGCGTTCTTGAAGATGATTCTGGCAGTGGAGGCGATTAAATTGCACTTGGTCACTGATTCGAAATTGCACGGTGGATTTCCACCTACCGAAGGGAAACATGTTGGGCTGCTGAGATGCTGGTCAGGCGGCTCCATTCCAAGGACGAATATGGATTGACCGTAGACGTGACACTCAAGTCCTGTTAGAACCGCGTGGTATATTGACAGGTGCTGCTCAAGAGAGGAGAACCGACAAGTTGCTTTTCAGGACTTGTCTTGCCAGCCGTCGACATCCGGGCGTGAAACGATCTTAATCGACCAAATGTCAGAGAAAGCGTCCTAAGGCATTCCCTGTCAGTCGAAGCACCTGTTCTAACTGGCTGAAGAGCAACTGGATGTTAATGGATAACTTCGGTGAGAATAACATATATATCCCTAGGTATATATATATATATATATATATATATATATTTTCCTGGAGCGATATATATATATTTAAAGAATTTGCGGACACTTGGGGCGTGCATCTGCGTGTGTGCCAAGTGGAAACGTGTGAACCATCTGTGTCCATTTGAAAGTTTACTGTTATAAAGGTAACTTTACCAAACGCTTGCTATAATGCCTGAACTAGAAGTGAAAACATCCTAATATTTTTATATATTTATATGTCATTTTATAATACATGGGAAGTTTACAGTCTGGGAGAAAATCTGCCTTGATTAAAATTAAAACAGCACTAGAAGTGTTTACTGACACTAAACCACAAAAACTATTTTTTCTGAAAACCCACCTCCCTGCCCTGTTTGTGATCATGAGATCAGGGGGAGTAAATAAAACAATTTTAATAATTCTCTGTAAACATAATTTTAATTTACATTAGGTCTATCTATCTATATATATTTTCTTTGTGTTTAGGCAGCAAATGTTCTTTAAGACAACAGATATCTTGTGTCGATTAATTTTATTGATCGACTTTGCAAAATTGTGAATAATCCTTCTCAAATAAGGAAGAAATTCTCTCAGAAATTGTCCAGATGAAACATTGGCTCAATTGGAATCATTTACATACCAAATAAAATATTTAGTAATAAGTGTTCTGAACGAGGAGGAAATATGTGATTTTTTCAAAACAATCTTTTTAATAATTCTCTGTAAACATAATTTTAATTTACAAGGTCTATCTAAATATATTTTCATTTGGACAAGACAACAGATATTTTGTGATTAATTTTATTTTTTGAAATTTGAATAATCCTTCTCAAATAAGGAAGAAATTCTCTCTGTCCAGATGAAACATTGGCTCAAAATCATTTAAATAAAATTTTATAATAAGTGTTCTGAACAACACAATCTTCACTCAATTTCATTTTTTTTGATTTCTTTTGCTATATGATTTTTGGGCAAAATTTGTTTTTTCTTTTCATATGATAAAAATTCTTATATTGATTTCATGTATTTTTCATTACTTGAAATCATGGAAAATTTACAAAGAACTTAGGATGAAGACAATTAAGAATGTCCAAGTATATGAACCAGCAAAGCAATAACTGAGAAACTTTAAATTTAAATTGGAGTTTCAAGACACTGTAAGTATTTCAGCTTGACCAAAATATAGTTACCCTAGAAAGCTGCAGCATTGGATGATACACAAACTAATCAAGACAGGAAACTTGAGAATTTTGCAAGGCAAGTAATGGATGAGTGTGATTTGTCCAAATTGGTATCAGAATGCATTGTTCAAGAACATAGAAGGTATGCCTTTCAATTAAGAAAATGCATTTGAAGACAAGATTAAGTTGGTCAAAGAGGTATGAACTATGAGACACAGATGTTTAAAATAAGATCACATTCAGGGATCAAACTACAGTGGAGCAATGTTCTTATAAATAAGAATTTGCCAGAAAGCTTAGAGCAAAATAAAACAACCTGTTATGTAATGAGAAATTGTGAAATTTAAGTTGTAAGAGTCTGGTGCTTTTGGTAACTCCTAAAAAGCAGTGGTTCAAGAAACTTGGTTAAAATTTATGGTAGCTTCAAACATCCAGTTGATAAAGGATATCCAATTTGGATGAAGGCATATTTTTCAGCATGATGGTGCTCTATCCAACAATGTACACCACAAGAGTCTGGCTGATGAGATGAAAGTATCATGTTATTGAAAGATTAGCCAGCTCAAAGCTCCAACTTAAATATCAAATGTATAGAGCTAAAAAGAAGAATTTGTCAGAAGAATCCATAAATTCTTGAAGAGTTCTAGGAGCTCAGCCACAGAGAATGGCACCTCATATCAGTAAAATGGTAAAGGATTTGTATGCACCACTTTCCAGGCACATTGACATAATTATTCAGACTTAGGGAATCCATGTGAAATATTAACAGTTTTTTTTGTTTTAATCATTTCACCTCAAGCAAGGTGATAATGCCGCTAGAACATGGCAAGTGGGTACAGGGAGTGAAAAAGACTGAGAATGGGGAGGATTGAGGAAAGGACAAAAAACAAGCAGGGCTCAAGAAGATAAAAGATGGTGATTGATGTTGAATTTAAATTTTTGAAGATTATAGTTATCAGAAGAAATCGGAAGGAAGTTTTACAGGTGGGAAGTGTGAGAAATGAAACTGTTTTTTTTTAATCATGTCACACTGAGCAAGGCAATAATGTCACTCGAACACAAGGAGTTACAGGGAGTGAAAGAGAATGAGAAGACTGAGAATGGGGAGAATTGAGGAAAGAACAAAAAACAAACAGGGCTCAAGAAGACTGAAGTTGCATTTAAATCTTTGAAGATTGTAGTTATCAGAGAAGGAAGAAATTGGAAGGGAGTTTCACAGGTGGGAAGTGCGAGAAAAGAAATTGTTAGAGTAGAAGTGGTGACTGCATCTAGCTATTTCAACATTCCTTTATACACATATCTGGCTTGGTTTAGATGGGGTAGCCAAATAAAAGGTACATTCAAGAACCCATCTAAACAAGGAATTTTTACTTCAACTGACAAGATCTGTTTATTTTTTTTTATTGTATTTTTCAAATAAAGTGTTGTACATCGGGATCAGAATTTTGGATAAGCTGTCTGAAGTTCATGTTTTGATTTTTGTCCAGTTTTCTCACTCATCAATAACTGGGTTTTGTCAGTGTGGGAGACAAGATTTTGTTGGCAGCACTGGGATTCAAGCACATTCAATGTGACAAAAAAGTTTACTTAATTTCCAACAGTGTCATAATTATTAATTTTTTAATCAATCTTTCTTTCATAATAATTTTCTCTCTGAATAGTAAGTCATTGCAGGCTTCAATAATCCACATTTCTGAAATAGAATATTGTCATTATTATTAATGGTTTTACAAGCATTTCTTTCATTTTATTTCTGTACTGTGTTTGCATATATTAATAATATCAATCTTCTTATCTGGCAGTGAATGCTGAACAATTTCCACACAGATGAAGAGAAGATTAGAGGCAACAGAGAAATGGTTCTACAGAAGGATGCTGAGAATCCCATGGACTGAATATGTGAGTAATGAGGATGTCTTAAGTCTTAATGGCTATAAAAAGAACACTCAGAATTAGAAAGAGATGGTTGAAATTTCTGGGATGCATGGGGGAAAGAGAGCTTGCAGAATTTAATACCCACAAGCAGGGACAGCATGTACTACCTTTGATAGTGGTGGGGGGCTGGCTAAGATTAATTGGAGGCCTTGGGCAGTCTTTTGTGACCCTTGCTATCTTATCAACATTTGCTTTTTTATATATGTTACAGCTGACTATTAAAGAATGAAAACTTTTTGTGGATTTTGAAGTCATTCTGGGGGTTTTTTTTTGTTTATTTTTTCATCTAAATCTGTGAATTTGTTTTTCTTATGCTAAGGCTAGAAAATAAAACACTATATAAATGTTGAGATGTTGGGAGTGTTCCCACATGTGTGTATTCAAATAAGGACAAACACATATGTAGGGAAAAATACTGGTATATTTGAAGAGGTATTTAACAACAGAGTGATTAGTAATAACGAACGCAGGTTAGTAATAACAATTAGCAAGAGTCTACAGTCCAACGGTATCTTCTAGTCGAGAGATGGAAGTGCAATGGTCACCTGATCTTGTGATCTTCTTAGCTCTATGATCTCCTGATCTCTCTAGCACTGACCTATATCGTAGAGAGATCAGTCCATTCTCTTGAGAAGGTGGGTGCGCCCCAACAATAAAATTCACTATTTTTTATCTATTGTGTTGTATGAGTTAAAATTATCCAACTTTTTAACAAAAATCTCAAGCTGATGTTAAAAATTACATCAAAACGTTGATTTATTTAAGATGGAATGATTTATTATGTCTTGTATAAGAATCATCTTCATTTAGATATGTTGTATTTATTTTCAATTTTTCTAATTGAATTGCTCGGATCTATTGTATATAACTGTTGTGGTAAACCCTCTTACAGTATAATGAACTCTTCCTTCTCTCATAAATACAAACTGTGAGAGTCAGACAGGAGCGCAGAGTGTGAAGTGAAGAGGAGAAGTAGATGCAGTGCTAATCTACTTATTACTAACACTATTGTTTTGTATATATATTCAATATACTTTTTTCAACTGACCTTCGTCTTTCTTTCTGGCCCCTGAACATGCCACAACAATAACCCATTACTGTATGTAATTAGGTTACAATAAAATTGTATTTTATATGAATACTACCTTATGAAAATTGAGAGGTAGTAGAATGAAGGGGGTGGGGCATATCATAGATGGATGGACACAAGACTCTTGCACCAGCCCTGCTCACAGAATGTATTGAAGACAAGAGAGGCAAAGGGAAACAGCATGTTACCTAGCTAATCAGTTTGCATAAATGGATAGAAAAATAGGGACTGAGAAGGATAGTAAAGTGACTAAGGACAGAAAGTTGAGGAGAGCCATGATCCAACATGTCCTGAAGGAATGCAGTACATGAAAGAAGATATTTTCTACTATTATCTCTATCACTAAACAAATTAGATAAAAGAAAAACTAATAAAAAAAAAAAATTAATGATGACAATGTTTTATTTAATAAATTTACATGATGTAAGACTATTATATCTGCTACTACTAAAGTGAAACATGCAACAGAATAAGATAAAAGAAAAACTAGTTAAAAGAAATGCACAATTAAAGAATGAAAAAATTCAGATGACTTAAAACACATCTAATACTACTACTTTGGCAACAAAATAAGAATTTTTTTTTTTTTTTTACAGTAAGGTTCACCCTGTACAAGGCTCAGGAGTCATTTAAGGTAGAGGGTTATGATAAGGAGTAGTTTATATGGATAGGAGTAGAAGATGGCAGTTGAACAGGTTAAGATTGTAATGATTGGGGAAATATCCTCTAGGAAGTCGGTTCGATAGGGCAGTAGTTCACAGGAAGCTCTTGTGTGGCACTTACTTCTCACTGATGGAATATGGAGGGAATGTGGGTGGTTTGCTACTATGGAAGTGGCATGGCAAGTTCTAGCTTTGAAGGTCAGACCTAGTGGAACCAGAAGATGCAGTTTGGCTAAGCACTATCAAAAAAGAATAAAAACAAATCTAGGCAAAATTTACACTATTTACATTTGGATTGTGCCCTCTCTATGGAGAACTTGGAGCCTTAAACCTAACCTGCCTGCTGATGAGTGCTTCTGATGCTTGTCTGCACTCAATGAAGCTGCTGCTCCTGCAACAACTCCACGAAGAATTGTCCTACAGGACAATAGCCTAGGAGATTAAAGCATTGGTTTGTGAATTTGGTGACAGAGTAATTGTGAGTTCTATCCTTGAGTAAAGCAGTGTGTACTTGGATTCAGTGGAAACTGTGAACAATAACTGAGCAGTACTAAAAATAAGAATTAGATGAGATATTCCAAGACATGAGCAGTGGAACAAGAAAATTCTGTGCCCCATAGATTAAATAAAGTGTTCATTTCAGAATTCTCTGTTGTTTACTCAGATTGACATAGACCATTGATAAAAGCCAGAGGTCACAACAGCCGAAATGTTGTGATAACAACAACAACAAAGATCAGGACAATAGTCTGAATGTAAATAGGGTAAATAATATTAACTTCTTGTTCCAGAAATTCAAACAGGAAATCTAGGCAATGTCTAATATAGAACCAGAAAAAAAAACATGTAAAAGAAGGTAATAATGCACCATGCACTCACTTGTTAATTTTTGTTTTAAAAGCTATTTTTAAAATTACAATAAAAACATAACTTATGAAACTGATTATTTTTATAAGTCTACCATTCATCCATGCATTAAATATTGCAGCCATTTCTGGTCTGCTGCTTCTGCTATGTATTTAGAGATTCTTGATGAAATACAAAGATGAATCTGCAATATTATTGGTCTTGACCTGGCATCTTGATTTCCCATCACAGTAATGTAGCTTCCTTGTACCTTTTCTATAAATATTTTCATGGTAATCATTCTGATCAGCTTTCTTCTTTGGTACCTAGACTTTATGAATTTAAGTGCAGTGCTAGATTGGCAGCTAGATCTCATCATTTTAAAGTTGAAATGGCTAGATGTTACCATAAGTTCCATGCTAACAGTTTCTTCTCACACACTTCTCATTTGTGGAATTCTCTTCATTCCAGCTTCTTCTTTTCCAGTCAACTTTGGTCATCAAAAAATTAAATGTTGTGTCAATTGTTATCTTCTGTCTTCTTAATTACTGTTCTTTTATTATTCTCTCTCCTTAATAGTATTTTCTTTTTCTCATATTCTTTCACACTCTGTATCCCCTTGTGATGTATATATATAGTTTGCAGAACAGGGACTAGAAAGAAACTAAAAAAGGACAACTTTACTAACAGCTACAAAGTACAGGATACTGTGGAGAGCCAAAGATAACTATTTCAGATTATGTCCGGTTCTAATTTTTCAAAGGATACTGTGGAGAGCCAAAGATAACTATTTCAGATTATGTCCTGTTCTAATTTTTCAAAGGATACTGTGGAGAGCCAAAGATAACTTCACAGATTATGTCCGGTTCTAATTTTTTTCAAAGGATACTGTGGAGAGCCAAAGATAACTATTTCAGATTATGTCCTGTTCTAATTTTCAAAGGATACTGTGGAGAGCCAAAGATAACTATTTCAGATTATGTCCTGTTCTAATTTTTTCAAAGGATACTGTGGAGAGCCAAAGATAACTATTTCAGATTATGTCCTGTTCTAATTTTTTTTTAAAGGATACTTGGAGAGCCAAAGATAACTATTTCAGATTATGTCCTGTTCTAATTTTTCAAAGGATACTGTGGAGAGCAAAAGATACCTATTTCAGATTATGTCCTTTTCTAATTTTTCAAAGGATACTGTGGAGAGCCAAAGATAACTATTTCAGATTATGTCCTGTTCTAATTTTTCAAAGGATACTGTGGAGAGCCAAAGATAACTATTTCAGATTATGTCCTGTTCTAATTTTTCAAAGGATACTGTGGAGAGCCAAAGATAACTATTTCAGATTATGTCCTGTTCTAATTTTTCAAAAGCTATACTGTGGAGAGCCAAAGATAACTATTTCAGATTATGTCCTGTTCTAATTTTTCAAAGGATACTGTGGAGAGCCAAAGATAACTATTTTGAGAGATTATGTCCTGTTCTAATTTTTCAAAGGATACTGTGGAGAGCCAAAGATAACTATTTTCAGATTATGTCCTGTTCTAATTTTTCAAAGGATACTGTGGAGGCCAAAGATAAAATTTCAGATTATGTCCTGTTCTAATTTTTTAAAGGATACTGTGGAGAGCCAAAGATAACTATTTCAGATTATGTCCTGTTCTAATTTTTTTCAAAGGATACTGTTGAGCCAAAGATAACTATTTTTCAGATTATGTCCTGTTCTAATTTTTCAAAGGATACTGTGGAGAGCCAAAGATAACTATTTCAGATTATGTCCTGTTCTAATTTTTCAAAGGATACTGTGGAAAGCCAAAGATAACTATTTCAGATTATGTCCTGTTCTAATTTTTCAAAGGATACTGTGGAGAGCCAAAGATACCTATTTCAGATTATGTCCTGTTCTAATTTTTCAAAGGATACTGTGGAGAGCCAAAGATACCTATTTCAGATTATGTCCTTTTCTAATTTTTCAAAGGATACTGTGGAGAGCCAAAGATAACTGTTTCAGATTATGTCCTGTTCTAATTTTTCAAAGGATACTGTGGAGAGCCAAAGATAACTATTTCAGATTATGTCCTGTTCTAATTTTTCAAAGGATACTGTGGAGAGCCAAAGATAACTATTTCAGATTATGTCCTGTTCTAATTTTTCAAAGGATACTGTGGAGAGCCAAAGATAACTATTTCAGATTATGTCCTGTCCACCTAATTTTTCAAAAGGATACTGTGGAGAGCCAAAGATAACTATTTCAGATTATGTCCTGTTCTAATTTTTTCAAAGGATACTGTGGAGAGCCAAAGATAACTATTTCAGATTATGTCCTGTTCTAATTTTTCAAAGGATACTGTGGAAGATTTTCAAATTAACCTGTTCTATTTTCAAGGATAAGGATGTCCTGTTCTAATTTTTCAAAGTTCTAATGTGGAGAGCCAAAGATAACTATTTCAGATTATGTCCTCTTCTAATTTTCAAAGGATACTGTGGAGAGCCAAAGATAACTTTTCAGATTTATGTCCTGTTTCTAATTTTTTCAAAGGATACTGTGGAGAGCCAAAGATAACTATTTCAGATTATGTCCTGTTCTAATTTTTCAAACGATACTGTGGAGAGCCAAAGATAACTATTTCAGATTATGTCCTGTTCTAATTTTTCAAACGATACTGTGGAGAGCCAAAATATAACTTTTCAGATTATGTCCTGTTCTAATTTTTCAAAGGATACTGTGGAGAGCCAAAGATAACTATTTCAGATTATGTCCTTTTCTAATTTTTCAAAGGATACTTTAGAGCCAAAGATAACTATTTCAGATTATGTCCTGTTCTAATTTTCAAAGGATACTTTGGAGAGCCAAAGATAACTATTTCAGATTATGTCCTGTTCTAATTTTCAAAGGATACTGTGGAGAGCCAAAGATAACTATTTCAGATTATGTCCTTTTCTAATTTTTCAAAGGATACTGTGGAGAGCCAAAGATAACTATTTCAGATTATGTCCTGTTCTAATTTTTCAAAAGATACTGTGGAGAGCCAAAATAACTATTTCAGATTATGTCCTGTTCTAATTTTTTCAAAAGGATACTTTTATCCCAGTGGAGAGCCAAATATAACTATTTTTTTTATGTCCTGTTCTAATTTTTCAAAGGATACTGTGGAGAGCCAAAGATAACTATTTCAGATTATGTCCTGTTCTAATTTTTTCAAAGGATACTGTGGAGAGCCAAAGATAACTATTTCAGATTATGTCCTGTTCTAATTTTTTCAAAGGATACTGTGGAGACCAAAGATAACTATTTCAGATTATTTCCTGTTCTAATTTTTTCAAAGGATACTGTGGAGAGCCAAAGATAACTATTTCAGATTATGTCCTGTTCTAATTTTTCAAAGGATACTGTGGAGAGCCAAAGATAACTATTTCAGATTATGTCCTGTTCTAATTTTTCAGGACCAAAGGATACTGTGGAGAGCCAAAAAGATAACTATTTCAGATTATGTCCTGTTCTAATTTTTTCAAAGGATACTGTGGAGAGCCAAAGATAACTATTTCAGATTATGTCCTGTTCTAATTTTTCAAAGGATACTGTGGAGAATAAAAGATAACCTATTTCAGATTATGTCCTGTTCTAATTTTTTCAAAGGATACTGTGGAGAGCCAAAGATAACTATTTCAGATTATGTCCTGTTCTAATTTTTTCAAAGGATACTGGAGAGCCAAAGATAACTATTTCAGATTATGTCCTGTTCTAATTTTTCAAAGGATACTGTGGAGAGCCAAAGATACCTATTTCAGATTATGTCCTTTTCTAATTTTTCAAAGGATACTGTGGAGAGCCAAAGATAACTATTTCAGATTATGTCCTGTTCTAATTTTTCAAAGGATACTGTGGAGAGCCAAAGATAACTATTTCAGATTATGTCCTGTTCTAATTTTTCAAAGGCTACTGTGGAGAGCCAAGATAACTATTTCAGATTATGTCCGGTTCTAATTTTTCAAGGCAGGTTTAGTTTGCTATTATTATACCTTCATTGAAAAATGAAAAATATTTTCAAAATCCTGAATTGAGCCACCTGTTCCCATACAATCATCAAAGTTAAGCAACATCAAGCCTGGTCAGTAACTAGATGGGTGACCACTTGGGAATACCAGGTATTGTAAGCTTGGATATGCAGGTGGTGTAATAGATAATGTTTAGAATTGTTAATCAGAAAGCAAAGTTCCAATTCCCATTGGATTTGTTATATTCACTTACATGCAAATACCCTTGGGAAAGGTATGAATCCATCTCTTCCCCCCCAAGTTATAGGTTAATGAGTCAGACTTGTATCACTAAATCACTGTCATCTCAAGAAAAAAATTCTTAAATTGAATATAACAAACAGCTGGAATTGGAACTCAGCTCTCTGATTAAAAATTCTGAGTCATTATCCATTACATCACCTGCACATCCAAACTTACAGTATGTGGTATTCCCAAGCAGTCACCCATCTAGGTATTGACCAGGCTTGATGTTGCTTAACTTCAGTGATCATATGGGAACCAGTGTTTAAACTTGATGTGACCATAAGCCTGATTGGATTTTGGCTTGTCCTATTTTCCATATGAAAAAAAAAAACTTTTTAAATCTAATTAACATCATGTAGTATTCGCAAGCAGTCACCCATCTAGGTATTGACCAGAATTGATGTTGCTTAACTTCAGTGATCATATGCGAAACGGTGTTTCTGTGTGATGTGGTCATAAGCCCATTAAGTATTGACGACACAGGATTTACTATACTGAGAAAATACACATTTATATTGCTGAGAAAATCATCCTTTTTTATACCTTTTCTTTTTGTTTTGCCTGGTCCTATGTTAAACTCTGCCCAAATCTGCTAAGAATAAAATATCGACAAAGAAATATCTATTGCTTTATGTCTTCAAAAAAGCAACAGATTTTTTATATGTATTATGACTTGTCATAATGTTACTGAGGAAATTTTTGTTTTTGTTAATGATCAATAGCAAGACATATCTATAGTATCGGATAAATATAATTAATGCTTGATTTAAATATAATGACATTGACTATTCTGGGTAGGATGGACAGTCATTATCTGACTACAGCAAGACAATCATTTTCATACCTTTACAGTGGTAGTTGGGAGCGTCTTCAGTTTTCCCCTTTGACTAAAGCTGATTGAGGAAAGGAGGAGAGAAAGGAAACATTTGCCTTGAAACAATCATTAACCCCATTTTCAGTTAAGTGTTTGATTTACAGTCAACAAAAAGAAAAATAATGTAAACCAGGATTCAAAGCAAGGCCACTGTTCTGATGTTGCTATATTGTAAAGTGGTTCGTTTAATTATTGGGTTGGCCAAAAAGTTCATTCTGTTTTTGTTAGGTGACATTAGGAGTGTTTAGCTTTAACTTATTCGATTTAAAAAGATTACTTATATTTGGATTCTAACAGCTGTTATATCAGAATCCTTTTGTTTTTTTTAAATTGAAATTGGTTTATTTTTGCTCCTTGATTTTAGTATTTTATAGTCTACACTTAATTAATAAGAAGAGTAATTTGTTTACCGATATTGGTTTGGAACAAAATTTGAACATGTGATTTCTTTAACTATTTGCACTATTCAGACTAATATCCTCATCTTTATTGTCATGTACATGATGTTTCAGCTGTTGTATGCTTCGGCCTTCTTCAGGTGACATATGTTAGAATTTTAAAGCAAACCCTTTATTTCATAGATTGTTCTAGTTCCACAAACCACGACTTTTCACAATATCTCAATTTCAGTTATCTTCCATTTAAAGCCAACTCTCAAAGGTTTTGTTCGCCTCTACTGTAGCCAGGTATTGAACTCACAAAGCCCAGTGGATAAAAGTGTTGGTTTAAGTAATCCAGTGACTTCACCCAAATTTTTCTGTTTCTTAATACTTTACTTAGCTTTTGGAAGCATCTGTCACTATCGCAACACACCTTTGGATTTCAGTGTCACACTTTCCACTTTCTGTTAAAACACTTTCTGGATATTTAAATTATTATATCTGTTTGATTTTGGTATCTCAAATTTGTAATTTGCATGTTGGGCTGTTCCTTTTACTAACAACCATACATTCTTTCTTCTTGCAATCGATGTTTTGTCCTTTCTTCTCACTTTCCTTCACTACCTTCTTGTGGAGTTCTTGTAGCTTCCTTTTTTTTCTGATGTCAACGAACACTCATTGTCACTTTCGTAATGCTCATTGTAGTAGACACTTTGTAATCACATATACAAATATAGTAACGGTGTTGAAAAGTAGTGGTGTCAGATACCTTCAAATAACACTCACACTAATAGTACTTGCTCGAAAAGTAACCACCAAATAGTAATCTGTATAGTGATCACTTCGACGCCATGCTAATTCTCATATATACATTTCCTTTACCATCATGTGATCTACTTATTCAAAATGGGATCACCTGTGTTTGATCTCTGGTGATCTGTGTTCAAACTCCAGTGTCCGCAGTGACACTTTATTCCTATATAACACCTTTCTATGTCTGCTATCAACATTGTGTCATTTGCATATCTTATGTTATTAAGATGGTAGCCACAAATAATGAATCCTGGTAGGACTTCTACTTCTCTCAGAATTTCCTCACTGTATAGGTTGAATTGGTCTGGTGTAAAGACACATCCTTGCCTTTCTATTTTTATATATTCACTGAACTCATTTTCTATCCATATGCAGAGGTTTGCTACCAGTATAGGTTCTGGATTATTCTAATATCCTTTCCAAATTTGTCGAGGCTACCTATCAATTCCAACAGTTCTCTGTGATCTACTTTATCAAATGCTTTTGTATAATTTGTAAAACGCAAGTACACTTCTTTCTGCATTTGTATTGATCTTTCTGCTATCATTCTGAGATGTTAACTGGTCCAAAAGGAAGCAACACAAAATAATGTTTCTTGAATTATATTGAAATAGCCTTATCGATATCTGACTACTAAAACCCAAATTTTAAACAAAATAAAAGTATTTTTAAAGAGCTTTAACAGCATTAGCTGCTTTCTTATTCATCTAAGATGGAACCTCAGACCACAGAGTCATCATACCATTGCTCTATCCCTAAGATATTCCTTTCCTTATTCAGTTGATTATTTAATTTTTCAAAGGACTCAACAGTAAGCAATAATTTTTGTTTTCAAGAGAAAGAAAAAATCATTTATTTCTCAAAGTAGACAATATTTGTAAATCTAATTTTATATATATATATATATATATACATCAGGTGTACTGAGGGTAACTTTAAAAAAGGTGGTACAATCATAATTGGAAAATTTTTAAAAAAGCGAAGCCTTACAACAGTCATAGTAACATCTGCAATGTTTGTCAACAAGAAAAATTAGCTATATTTCCTGACCAAAAAAAAACATTTAAATCGTAGATCGGAAATTATGACCCATGGTATACATGCTAAAAAGTTTCTTTTGAGTTCATATGAAGTGGGATGAAAAGAAAGTATGTATATTTCATTTAATCCCCCACCGATACATTTCCAATATACGTTGTGATAAATATGGCAACAAAGATGAAGATGATAGTCCGAATAATGTAAATAGTGTACATAATACCTCATCTCAGAAATATAGGCAGATATTAGTGGTCATAAATAAAATAAAAATAAATAAACCATAAGGAAATTAATTGACTGAAAGGTTGAACCCAAGGTAGTGGAATTGGCTGATCTCCTAATTTTCTTTTACTTGTGTGTGTGTATATATATATATATATATATATATATATATATATATATATATATATAAAAAATTTATGCAGCATTTTTTCATTGATGCATGTTTCATTAAATAATATAGACAAGTTTTGTCTTTATTTTATGTAAATTATTTTCATATCATCTGATAAGCTTAATAGCATTATCTTTAAAAGAAGAAAAAAATCACAATATTGATACATATTTTTAATCCTATCTAAGCTTTCAGCTTTGGGAGATTGTATCTCCAACGGATTAAATAATATTTGAGAGATTGTAATATAATAATAAGTATTGGATAATGTAATATTTATCTCCAACAGCTTAAATAATATTAAATATAATATTTATGTTGGTTATACCACAAACTCACTTTCACGATGCTTGACAGTACATTTGAATGATAACTCTAACATTTTTAGACATTTAAAACAACATGCCTGGCTGCATACACAATTCCGGAAAATCCTCATTTAAAACATAACTATACTTAAACATGAAAACAATAAACAAAAACTAAAAATTCTTGAAGCTATATACATAAAACAGTTGAAACCTAACCTGAACAAAATAAACTATGAAATCTCCACAAATATTCTTAAATGCCTATAATTGATAACAGAAGCCATTGGTTTATACCAATGGGTTCCCATACTTAATACTTCTTGTTTTAACTCTTGCATGGTCATGTGTGACGTCATGAGCTGCGATGCGATTTTCATTTCCAGCATCTCATATGCACAAATTTGTCATTGCTTGGAACTCTTCCATGTAAACAAAAACAATCATTATTGTTTTGTCCATGTATTGTTTAATATATTGTAATGTAATTGTCATCTTTGATAATGGCTTATGTAAGCTGAAAACTTAGATTTGATTAAAATATATATATATATATATATATATATATATATATATATATATATATATATATATATATTATTATATTAACAAAAAATTAGAGAAAATTAGATAGCTTAGAAGATTAGTGTTGGTTCATGAATTTCAGAGTATAATAATTGTGAGTTCAATCCTTGGTTTGGATGGAAACAGATTCAGACTTGGCGGAAACAGGACAAAAAGTAACTGAGCAGTACTAAAAATAATGATCCATGTTCTCGTTTTTTTTGGGTTTTTTTGCACATATTATGACTAATAGCTGCTGCAGTCGGGCAGGTCAATACTGGAACTGTGGTATTGCACTTAATTTGAAATTTGGGGTTTGACATGATAAATAACAACACAAAATATTTTTTTCTAACTTGTTATTTTTTTTGAGGAGACAAGTTTAAAGATTAAGCTTAGGTTCAAAATCATAGCATTGGAATTTCGTTTCAGTGATAGGACAGCCTTATATGATTTATAATTTTCTGAAGCTTTACAAATTTTATATGGACAAGATGCATTGCTGTTATGGAGTGATTTCACAGTGGAAGCTTGTATTTGTACGAAGTCTGTCCTAAAACAAGAACTTCATATAATAGGTATGACGCAGTAATCTAGTTGTGGTCGCTGATACTTTTAATATTCGACTAACGGTCGTCCGACATCAACTGACTTTGCGACTTCACGACTGACTTGTTACTCTTACTACTCCTACTTATAGGTGGGAGAGTCTATTAACTATAGAATAGGTGTGTTCCACTATAACAATTGCACAAACACATTACTAAATCATTGTGCCATCAAATAAGGCCTTCATAGGGAAATTATACTGAACAGTTTAACAGTGATGTAATATATTATACAGTACTGTAGTTTTAGTGTGACTTTCAATAAACAATGCAAATTTAAAACATTTTGTCTTATAATTTGTACCCAGCAGTATTATGGCGTTATATACACTTTTATCTACTTTTTGTTTTTTATTAATTGGTCTAACAAATGATCTGACAAATCTTATTCATTGAGTAGCCTTCTTTGTAATCTTTTTACAGTTTATTTTACATAGTTTTTACTTATCAATTACAGTAAAAAAAATTGCATATTTTGCTTGTGGTGATTCATAATTAGAATTCTGGTTTGAATATATATTCCATTAAATGTATCTAATACAAAAAAAATATCAATTTTATTTGGATTTATTCTTGAAAGAGTAAAATTTTGAAGTTAGTTTGTAAGCAAAAACCTGTGGAAATTAAGTATTTCTGTACATTTTTCCAGCTATTTAAAACTAAATGCTCATAAATTGGTAAAAGCTACTTATCACATCATACTCCAGCTTTCACATGGAGTGCAATGTTGATTTTCTAAGAAAAACCTGAGAAAACAACCTACCCTACTACTGCAGGGGAAATTATTAAAAAATATAGAAAATACAAGATTTTCTGGCAAAGTTTAACAAATGTACTTGCAAGGACAGTTTTTCTCATAGCACCACTATTTCCATCTGCTCCTCAATAATTTTTTTATAGCTTTGGTTGAAATCATGTTCACCCCATGCAAGACTGTAATGCTACTGAGACACAAGGGATTACTGGGTGTACAAGAGTTAGAAACAGAAACATTGCTAAGAAGCGACAACAAAGGAAGAATAATCAGGATTGCATTTAAATTTTTGCAGATTGAAGTTGGCTGGAAAACATGGAGCTGGGAGGGTGTGTGACACTATTTACCTATGGTAAAGTGGCTAACTAATTAATTTTGGAAATTAAAAAGTCATGAAATACTTTCGAAAAGAAAAAGCTATAACGAAAGACATACTGAACGATGTTATTTTTTTTACAAAAAGAAAATCTGGTAAAGATTTTATTTTCATTTGCCAAAAAAAAAGTTTTTTTTTCCAGAAGATAGAAAATTCGTAAGATCTCGGATCTGTTAAAATTAATTTATGCCATGACGCGACAAGGAAAAACAGAATAATAAAAGATAACAATCTGCCCATGGCAATAATGAAAATTTCAATTTGGTCAAGAGGATTACAAAATTTTTTGCTAGAAGATAATCGAAAACTGGGTCAAATATGCAACCAAAAAAAAATTTAATTGAGACCACTTTTAAAAAAAAAGGGAGGAACCGGGAAAAAAAAAAGAATAAACCATTAACTATCTTTCGAGATATCATTTGGTTTTGGAAAAGAATCTATTTGTTTATGTCCAGAACTTGTCATGATAAAAGTTTGTTACCTGGACAAGCTGTTGGCGACAATGTGATGATGATGTTGAGAAAGACAAAGAGATTTAGTTGACCACCCAAAATAAAGTTACGAAAATCCCATTAATGAATCCCAGATGACATCAAGTTAAGATAAAAATTTAATGTCCACAGTACAATTCATTAGAATTCTGCCCGATGGAAAAAAAAAAAAAAAAAAAAAAGATAATTTTTTTTTTGAGTGATAATTGTAAACTGAGGCCAGTTGGAAACCACACCCACAAATCTTTCATTCATTGGCTGAATGGTGGCGCCCTCTTCTAATTTTAGGTAAACATATGAGAAAGAAAGGAAACCTGTTGACGCCCTCTGAGGGGATTGGTGTGAGATACCAATATGAGAAAGGAAGAATTTAGGGAGGACAATTCCCTTAAAAACCCTCTAAAACAGAAAAAAAGGAATTGACTTCCAAAAATGGGAAGTGATAAATTTTCCTGTCCGAAAACAAAGAAAATCCTTATTGCGGATTTGGAGTTATCGAGGAACCCAAACCACAACAGGTCTCCACCTGGTTTTGGTCGGCATCCATATAAACGAACGCCCCCGGAGTACAGGACAGTTACAGTTGGAGTCACAGAGTTGAGTTGCAGTTGAGCTGTAAACTCAGAGACCAGCCTCGCAGGAGTTGACTGAAAGATTTCCATGCATTCCGACTTAGACTTCTAACCAAAAACAATTTTTTTTTTTTGAAGAACGACTTAGACTTACACCACCAAAACAAGTTTTATGAATATTGCCTGAAGATATCAAAAACCAGTTTATTGAAAAACAACTGAAGATATTAAGACTCGCCTAAGAAACGCAAAGTGTCACGAATCCATAGAATCGATTTGGGAAAAATTTTTATGTCCTGTATTCAGCAAACAGATATAAAGATACTTTTTTTTTTTTTTCAACACATTTGAATCTTTTGAGTTGTTACATTATTTTCTTTTACATATACTTGTGCAGTATCACCTTTGCCCCAGATTCAGCTTGCACTACGGCTCAACGCCTGATTGATTTCGTCTATCTAAGATCAAATCACAACATGGGTAGGTTAGACTAGAAATCAAAGCAGTTACTTTGGTAACCAGACGTTGGAAGCGAGCTGGGAATGACAAAGCTGATATCAAATCTAACGAGATTTCCATCCGAACCAGCCAAGGGTTAGATCATCACAGGATAGCAGGACCGGGGTAATGTCACAGGTGTTCCACATTGCAGAAGTGTGAGAAAAGAAACTGTTAGGATAGAATTTATGGTTACATCTAGCCAGTTCAACTGTAAATTAGTGAGACCTTGTTATTAGTAGTTGACTTGGAGAAACAAAAGACATATTGCTTGTCTGAAAAGAGGCCCTGCAATATGAGATGTTTAACCAATTCAGCATTGAGTAGGGCCTCTAGGAGTTTCCCAAAAAGTGGTAGAAGGCTAACAGTTGGAAAAATCTGACAGTTTACCCAAGTTCTTAAAAACTAGAGCAACAGATAAGCACTTTCAGCAGGCAGGAAAGCAAGAGGTGGTGAGGTATTTATTATAGAGTTTAAAGAGAACAGGAGCCAATTCAGGAGCACACTTCTTAATGACTATTACAGGAATAGCATCAGGTCCACAACATGCTTTGTGGGGATTCCAGATTAGGGATGATAGAAATCATAGAAGGGGTTATATGCATATCACTCAACAGAGACTCAGTTCTAGGTGGAAAATTATTTCTGTAGAGTAATTGGTCATGGTTAAATGTAATCAGCAAAAATGCCCAACAAACAGAATTGACAAAGATTGCAATAAAGAATAAGAAAAAAATAATATTGAGAAAAAAACAAGGCAAGAAAATAATATTAAATTTTATCTTAACAATATATTTTTACAAAGTAAGTCTAAAAAAGCATTAGCAATGAGACAAAAATGGTTCACAAATGCACAAGGGAAACAAACACGTGATCGCAGTGTTCTGACTTGAAAACAAGAAAGAACAGAAATATGGCGGATGAGACTGAGAAGTGGCCTCTCTTATTGGCCAGAAAGAAATCCCAGCATGCATCAGTATGGTTTGTCTCTAAATTTAGGAAGTGGGATGACAAGAAAGAACAGAACCAAGTTGGATGAGTCTGAGAAGTGGCCTTTCTTATTTGCTATGAAGAAATCCCAGCATGCATCAGTATGGTTTGTCTCTAAATTTTGGGAGCGGGGATGCTTTTTTGAAGTCATTCTTACCATAGATTGGAACCAGCAGGTAAAAAAAAAAAAAAAAAGTTTAAAAAGTTTTTAGAATTTTAATAAAACCCAAACACATGAAACTGAATTTAGATATTTTTTTTCTTGAGAATTGACAACAAAAATATTAAACATTTATATTATTTATTTACAAAAATAATTTTACATCTACAAGATTATAAAATATGGATACCCCTTACAATGCAATATTTATTATTTACCATATAAAGAAATAACTATGAAAAAAATATTTTTATTCATCTTACTTATTATAAAACGCAGATTGTGTGTGTGTCTGTACGTTTATATATTGGATCGGATTTCCTACATTTTTCAACCGATTTCAACAAAAACTTCACAGGACTACGTAAAATTACCTTGCGGTGGTTCTGACAGTGCCAAAATTGGAAAAACACAATTGTTTTTTTTTCATGAAATCAATTTGAAAACACGATTCTGTCATGTCCAGAATGAAAGGGGGACAACTCATATCGAGTTATACTTATTATAAAACCCAGGTTGTGTGTGTGTGTGTGTGTGTGTGTGTGTGTGTGTGTTCATTTATATATGGGATCGGATTTCCTACATTTTTTCAACCGATTTCATCAAAACTTCACTTTTTTTTTTTTTAGGTAGTGTTTCTTATTGTCTTGCACACTTTTTTCTTTTTTATTTTCACATTCAAAATTCTTTTAAAGACAATTGTTTATAATAAAATTCTATTCAATCGGTAGACTCATAACGATTGAAAACAATGTTTTTGTTTGAGTTTGGTTTTGACCAATTCGTAAAAAAAAACAAAAAACAATAATTAAGACATGTGTGTTCGTCAACCTTAAACAATAATCTTTGTCAATTTTATTTTTCAGTCTTTATGATGGTCAATACTTGATCTATCTCTTACTGTTACATCCCCAGGCAACGCTGGGCTCTACTGCTAGTAAATTTATAAAAATGTCTGTGAACAAGAAATTTTAAATAAACACATAAGTAACTAATTATAAATTGTGAAAAAAAAATGTATTTTCTGGACAATTCTTTCTTACATAAATTTACTAAAATAGGTTGAGAATGTTCTGAAATAACAACCCATTTACTGAAGATTGTTTAGAATAAAATCATTTATTAATACATGTACACTTATAATTAGTGCATGCATACGCAAAATTTGTCCTTTAAATATTGTTGAGTCTTTATCTTGATTTTCCTTTGGTTGGTCACATTCTTTGTATGTTAGTAGTGAATGAAAGGCTGCATTTTGGATGCCTGATCATATTGTACTATTAGCTTTGTTCTCTGGCATCCTTCTTTGATGACATTTGCTGGGAAAAAAGAATGACTCCTCAAAAATTGCTGTGAATCTCAAACTTTTGCAAACTATCTCATATTATTGGTTCATCTTACCCAATCAACATCTTTGTTCCATGACTGTATGGGCTGATGGCAGTGTCGTTAGAATGTTCTACCTGTGTTTTGCGCTTGCTTTTTTTCTTCTTCACCTCTTAATTCACATATATATTTTCATTTCTTTATTTTGTTCTTTCTTTCTCTACATATCACTTTTCCTAAAGAACTTTTATTGCTTTACCTTGTTTTCCTCCTCTATTATTATTATTAATATTGTTATTATTTTCCTCCCTTATTATTATCCTTTATTATTCTCTATTATTCTTATTATTATTATTATTACCAAAAGACTTATTATTATTATTATTATCCTCTATTATTCTTATTATTCTCTTCCTATTATTCTTTATATTATATTATTTTTGATATTTTTTCTGAGTCTTGATTTCTCATTATTATTATCCTCTATTTTCTTAAAATTCTCGCCATTATTCTCTATTAATTATTTTTTTATTACCTCTATTCTTATTATTATTATCCTATTACCTCTATTATTCTCTTTATTATTATTATTATTATCATCCTCTATTATTCTCCTCTATTATTCTCATTATTATTATCCTCTATTATTCTCTATTATTATTATTATCCTCTATTATTATTATTCTCCTCTATTATCCTCTATTATTATTATTATTCTCATCTATTATTATTATTCTTTTATATCTAAAGAACATTTGAATTTAGACATTTTTTTTCGAGAATTGGCAACAAGAATGTTAAACAATATTTATTAGATTGTTTATTTACAATAATGATTTGTCAACCTTTAACAAACATAGTCACAGAGAGAATACAGTAATAGCTAGTCACCTTCAAAATGATACACATTTTCAACATGTGATAAAACTCCTGTTTTAAAAAAATTACCAAAAATCAAGAAATTATCAGATTTCATTGAAATTTTCAACATTTAATGAATGAACTTTATATTGGATCTTTTTTTATTTTTATGTTTTCTGAAAGTGTTGCTTTCCAGGTTAGTCATACCCACCCTCTTTACTTATGGCTAATCCATACAAATCCATAACTCATGACTAATCCATACTAGTGAATTTTGCATGTTCTTAAATTTTTACATTTTTATTAAGCTAAATCAATGGAGGTATTACAGTGTAACCCGGATACAAGAGAAACCCGGATATAAGAGAGATTTTCTCTGCTCCCAAATTAGAGCCTGTGTTAATGTAAACAAAATAGACCAAAACCGGATATAAGAGAAACCCGGATATAAGAGACTTCTTCTCCGGTCCCGACAACTCTCTTATATCCGGGTTACACTATATATCATTAAAAAATTTTAACGTCTAATTGAAAATATGGCTCAAAATTTTAAAAGAATTCAAGAAAAATCAAAGATTATTTTTGTGGAGATTTGCTAATGCCTATATTTAATAAAATATACTTCATATTTTTTTGTTTCCAATAAAAAACATTATATACAAATATATTTGTTTTTGAAAAATTGGCATGTATCGTTTTTAATCTCTTTCAGATTTTAGTTGTTGCTTAAAAACTTGATATAAAAATAAAGATGTTTGAAAAAATGTAAGGCTTAATGCCATTTTCAAGTGAATGCTTTTTTTAAAATCATTTCATTTTTTTATTTTACAACTGTTCTAATTATTTTACGGATGATCTAAAAAATAAAATAAAATAAAAAATTTGAATTCTATGTTACATGAAAAATGATGGCCCTTTTCCTGACCACCAAACATTATTGAATGTTTTCTACTAATCTACTAATGCTGATAGTATTTTTGTTATTATTAGTAAATTTTGTCTTTTTACAATCTTACCTCAACACTGTTCTGCCATCCATTTACACAAGCTTGTTAGGTAGGTTGTGCACTGCTTTCCTGTCCCTCTTGCCTTCAATATCCTGTGAGTGTCAAATTTTCTAATCCCACTTTCCTCATTATGTGCCCTAGAAATTTCACCTTTCTTTTTCTGATGTTAAGCATAAGTGTCCTTTTTGTTTCCATTTTCTCTAAAACTTTGTCATTGCTCACATGTTCAGTCCATGGTGGCTTCAACATCCTTCTGTAGAACTACGTTTCTGTTGCTTCAAGTTTCTTCTTCATCTATGAGGAGATTGTCCAACATTCACTGCTATATAGGAGGACTGATGTTACATAACAGTTCAGCACTCTTTTCTTTGTTTCTAATGAAAGTTTTCTGTTTCTTAATATTTGCTTAGCTTTTGGAAAGCATCTTTCACTATATAAATGCACCGTCAGATTTTGGTGTTGCACTTTAAGATTGTGGACACCAATAATGAATCCAGATGTCTAATTCTTTCAGAGAGTGGTTGAATCAGTCTGATGAGAAGACACGTCCTTGTCTTACACCCTTTTCTATTTTTGTCTATTTACTGAATTCATTTTCTGATTGTATGCAGTTGGTTTGCTGCCAGTATAGGTTCTGAATTATTCTAATGTCCTTTCCAAATATGTCAAGGCAGTTTCAAGATTAAGGAGTTGTAACTGACCTAAAAAATATTCCCATACAGTTTTCTAATTGATGGGCTTTTGTTTATTTTGGATTTATGGTGGGAATTTTTCTGTAAGTAAGAGCAGGGTTGTAAGATTACAATTGTTTGATATTTTTTTTTTTAATATGTTGACAAGTGATTTCCTCCAGGGGAAAATTATTTTTTGTTACATACTTTGCAAAAAGCATATGATATTGTTACAAAATTTAATTAAATCTTAAAGATACTACTTTTCATCAAAACAAATGTTTGGAACAGATATTTGATTTTTAAAATATTTTAATTTCTCCTTTGTCTGCATTCATCAAATTTGCTAATTGAACTGGGTGGAAGTGAGTTTGTTTTTACTTTTTTGGTTTAAAAATGTTTAAAACTTTTTATTTAAAGACATAAAATAACTTTTCTACAGATTAACTTTAGTTTTATCTTTCAAATAAATACAAAATTAAAGGAGACAGTTAAATTATTTAAAAAAGACGGACTGTTTTTCCCTCTTAATAGTGGTGTCAACCAGAAAAAAAATCTGTTTTTTTTTTTTTTTTTTTATTTTAAGCTTTTATTAATTGTTTTGTTATTGTAACAAAATACTGAGAAATTGTGAGCATTATGTTACAAGATTGATTACAAGAAGTATATTGCTTTAGAATATTTTTCTTCT
This sequence comes from Acanthosepion pharaonis, assembly GCA_903632075.3. Lineage (NCBI taxonomy): Eukaryota > Metazoa > Mollusca > Cephalopoda > Sepiida > Sepiidae > Acanthosepion > Acanthosepion pharaonis. The sequence continues at coordinate 82,893 of CAHIKZ030001373.1, read as the reverse complement.
TTCCATATTAATTTAAGCATTAATGAGCCTTACCAACCCAGCAAACTTAAATGGAACCTATTCAGTCTTCTCTCTCTTAACATTTTAACCATAGCTAAAATTCATCAGTATTTTTTTCTGCATGTGCTTGGATAAATGTTTTATTTACACTAATTGGATTGGACAAAGATATTCTTTCTATAAAAGAAAAAAGAAAAAGCAGTTAAAAACACTTGGTATTTTCCCATTAACTGTTATTTAATTTCTTCTTTTTTTTTTTTTTTTTAACTTTTCATTTGCCCTGTCTAATTAACCTGAACGTTTCACGCCAAACAAGAACAAATTAACGAGTTAGTCTCTAGACTATGATCTTCTCTCTAATTTATTGTACTATTTATTTATCTGACACAATGA
>CAHIKZ030001373.1:0-75000 GCA_903632075.3 Acanthosepion pharaonis | reverse complement strand
ATAAAACTCCACTCCTGTTTAGGATTTTAGTTTTTGTTCCTTTTAAAATAAAGTCTATTTCACCCTCATTTTTTGTCTTAGTGGCATTATCACCTTTTCTTGGAGTGAATAGATTAAAAAAAAAATCTGTTAAATTTGTTGCTTCTTTAAAAAGTGATGGCGTCTATTAGAATAGCATTTATTGTATGTATTTCCGAATCTGTAGACAAGTAATTTTAATAAAATAATTGCAAGGAAAAAATTATGTTAAAATATTTGTATTTATCTACCTTCATTATATTTCTAAATTGTTTTCTCAATTTCAATTTTTAAAAAAAAAAAAAACATTTTCAAGTACCTAATTCAAGGGGAATAATTTCATTAGTTGTCTCCCTTGTCACTTTTTATCACTATTTGATTAGGGTCATCAATTTGACTTTTTTCCTATATCAAATAAATTTCTGGTATTTTGGTTTTTATTTTATTAATCTGCCATGAAAAAAAAAGCTAAAACTTACTTTCACATGAAATATCTTAAAGTTTTTAATCAGAAACTCAGGAAAACGTATTCTTAAAAACTTGCATAAATTTTTCTAAATCTTAATTGATGATTATAACAGAAAATTGGGAAATAGTCCTATATAATATATATTATATATATATATATATATATATATATATATATATATATATATATATATATACATACAGAAATACAACACACAACGAGGTTTGTTTGATATAGATAGAATAAAATTCCAATAACCAAAAACACTATTTTTAAAAAAGTGCTCAATAAAAAGTAGAGCAAATATTTATTCTAAAATTTTGTTGAAACAAAATGCCCATTTTTGTAGTGATGTTATAATAATAATAAATTTTTGAATATATATATATTATATATATATATATATATATATATATATATATATATATAATATTTTTAGAGTATATTATGGTTTTCTTTACTACCTTGTTCCATCCTAGGCATGACAATAAACTACATCCAGCAGCAAAGCCTCTGATTGGGAGATCGAAGGACTGTTGAACCGCCTCTTAACTGCTGTTGATCCCAGGTCTACCTTGACCCAGGGTGGTAGCACCTGTTAGAGTTTCAGCTATGAGCAAATAGTTGAACCCCCCTCCCCAAAACAAAAATCAACCATTTTATATAATACATTTTATAATACAATTAACAAACAGTACATTTTATCTACAGATTACATATCTAACAAACATACATTTACTTTGAAAGTATAAAATTATGTGCAAAATATCTGTAGTTGAAGGCATAAAATTGCATTGAAAATATTTAGATTTTGGTATTAAATAACACATAGAGGTGTTGATATGCCACTAAATGATATCAATGTCTATTTAGTATCTTGTTTAACAACTCTTACAGTTTTCTTTCTGCGTCTGTCAACAATATGGTGCCTTTTGTTGTTGGGGTTGTACCCAGTAACGGTAATTATAATATTAGCTATTTCCTTACATTTGTGGTCCAAGCTGCCAATGTTACTCAAGTTATGCTATTCTTTGCTCCCTGATCATCAAGAAGCGATCAAAGTGTAGTATCTGTTCTCAACTCCAGTGATAATATTAGCCATTTCCTTATAAGGAAATATTTGCCATTCAATGACTGAGCAGCCAATGTTACTCAATTTTCTTCACACCCTAGTTTAGATCAAAGTGTGGTATCTGTTCTCATTTCTATATGGAAACAGATAATGTTATCATTAAAGAAACATTTGACATTCATTGACCAAGTAGCCAGTGTTACTTTTGGTTGAAATTTATAAAGTCTTTCTCTTAAAACAATTTTTCAGGAAAATAGGTTTCTGAAGTCCACTAAATATTATTGATTTTTCCACTATTGATGGGAGTTTCCTTCCTAACCTTTTGCTTGAGGTTATGGGGAACCTCAACATCTTAATTAAGTCATTAGTTTTTTCTTTGAGATATTGACGTTCAGTGCGTTCCTCCCACATTTCGGTAGACACCGGTAATTACACTGTTCACTCTTGTGGTAGGTCCAAAGCTAGCGTCCAGCTTCCAAACAAAAATAAACAGAGTCGTAACTTAATATGAAATTCTATAACAGTACACGTCACCACAGTCCCAGCTGCACTGCCAGCCAATGTCTCAGACCGTTTTTATTGACCAAAAACATGGCCAATGCACCAATCATCACCGTTGGCCTCGTTCTCAATCAGTCCCCAGCTCGACCAATCAGCATGCAGACCGCCACTAGACAAATTATGCCAAGCAGCATAAAATAAACAAATGTTGGAGAATGTACTTTTCTTGGACCAAACTTGTAAGAGGAAAATATGTAGCTGACGAAATGATAAACAGTCTAGCTTAGTTTTATGCATATATCTATCAAAAACAGCAGCTGACAAATTCAAAATGGACAGGAAAATTCAAAATCTGGTAAGGTGCAAATATTTATCGTCACAATGTGCTATCCAATTTAGTTGTTGCGGATTATAGTTCATTTCTTTCTTTGTAGTTCTCTAATTCCAATTCGCAAGGTTTGAAGAAAGACAGTCCTTGCTAAGATCCATAGGCTTCTTTCACTCAAAGCCGTTTTTAACTATTGTTGGTAAAATCCAGCAGAATTTCAAACTTTAAGATCATCTCACTGTATTAAATAAATCTGGTGAGGAGACACATCCTTGTCTTACACTCTTTTCTATCTTTGCATTTTCTATTAAGGCTATGGTTCTATTTACTACTATAGACGTTTGTTGTTTCAAGATGCAACAGAACCCATATTATATAAGTAAGAGTCCTATTCTGTTATCAATTCTTAACCCTAGAACACTAACCATCAATTAAAGTTACACCACTACTAACGATGGGTATATTATACCCAATTTTGAAAATATCAAAAAAAGTATTAATTATAAATCTTTATTTGAAATATTTTACATGCAGGCACTTCAAACTTTGTACTTTGAGTTAACTTTAATAGGAACTGAAAAACATTATTTAGGTAAGAAAATCAGGCACTGAAAATTGTAATTAAAAATAGGAAAATTTGTGCTGTGTACAATATACTCATGGTTAGTGTTCTAGGGTTAATGTATTTCAGTATATGCTTTTAGTATTTGTTGTGTTACTTCATATGAATTTCCCCGAGGGAATCAAGGTTTTGATGCATTTGTTCAATAAATCCTCACCATGATATCAGTTTACATAAACAATTAGGAATCAAGAAATTCTCATATTTCTGCACAACTTTCACACCAAATGGCTCCCCTCTGTGCCTTTTCTATAAATATTTTCATGGCAGTTGTTCTAATGAGCTATCTTCTTGGTACATCGACTGCATGAATTTATGCATACTGATAAATAGGTCTCATCGTTTTACTGTTGAATTAGCAAATTCTTTTCTAATAGTTTTTTTTTTTCTCGCACCTCCCACCTGCATGACTCTCTTCCAATTTCTTTCTTCTCTGTCACCTTTAAATGTAACATCAATCGTTATCTTCTGTCTTCTTGACACCCGTTCTTTTATTGTCTTCTCCCTCACTTCTCCTCACTAAACTCTTCTCATTTTTTCACTCCCTGTAACCCTCTGTGTCCTAGTAATATTATTGCCTTGCTTGAGGTGAAATGATAAAAAAAAAAATTATGTGTGTGAAACCAGTGCTTGATGCACTTTGACAAAGTTGAGTTCGTAGCCATGGTCAAATGCAAGATAAATAACAGAACTGTCTAACAAACAGAATTAACAAAGTTTACAATAAAAAGAAAAAAGGGCAAAAATGAAATAATATCAAGCAAGCGAACAATATATGCAAAGCAAATTAACAGGTAAGGAAGCAAAAATGTTCACAAACTAAGAATTGGTGTCGATACACAAAAGCAAGGTCAGACAAGCAAACAAAGTAGATCTGAACATGTCAAATTGTAAACCAGCTTAGTTTATTAGCATTTGTGGGCTTCTGCCTATAAAAGGGGAGGAGGGAAATGTTTTGCAGTTATTCCCACTACAGATTGGAAATCAACAAGAAAATTACCTTTAATAGTTGTAATTTTTGGTTTAGCATCCCCAAAGAAGATTGATTGTACCATCTTCATTTAAAAGGATTTATAAAGAATCTGCTTTTATTATTTTTTTTTTTTTTTTAATCCAATAGGGACTGATTTCAATCCCTTCTTTAAAGATGAAGGAATGTAGCATCCAGTTTAAAATATAAAATGACAAAGACTTGGTGCTTGGTGTCTCTAGCTTTTAAAAAATAAAGATTCTCCTTTCTCCTCCTTAAAGTCTTTTCATTTTCTTCCATTCCCAGTAAACCCTTGCATCTTAGTAACATTATTACCTTCCTTGAGGTGGTGATAATTAAAAAAAAAAAAAAAAAACCCAAAAACCAGCATGTTGTGCATCATAGAAAGTAGAGAAATTTTTGAATACTTCCAGTTTTTGACTGGAATAAATTCATTACTGTTTTTGAAATTTTTAGGTCAGTCATTTTATAAACACTATCCTATGCTAATACCCTTGGGAAAGGTATGAATCTTCTTCTCCCCCTCCCAGCTATGGGTAAATAGCAGGATGTTGTAAAGCAACGACTCAACTGATAGTAGCAGATAGGAAATGCGAGGAGGGTAACCGACAAAATAGTGTCACACGTCCAACCTTCTCACGAGCAAAAAACTCAGTGCTCAGAAACAAAAACGCGCCTGCTTTATACAGCCGAGGACCGACCATAATTTGCATGCAAATGACGAGACAACGAGATTTCGTGTTAATTGTCTGAGACTGCCCGGCATAAAACATGGGTGCCGCCATCTTGGTTCTTTTTACCATTGAGCAGCTGGAGTTTGCACGACGCACAGATTCATGAGCGTTTTCGAGGTAGGCCATTTTCACAATTTTCCCCGCACAGGACAGACTGGGTTCTATAGGCATGGATAGCACCTGGTCTTCTGCAGAAAGAAATGGCAACCAACTGCGGGGAAAAAATCTGCCTTGTCAGTCATGTATCAAAAGATACATGATCGCCTAAGTCTGTATCACGCATGTCACATAACTGACTGATCTCTAGTAAAGAGTTTACCAGTGATAATGGAATTTTAATTATTGAAAATTTTCATTGTTACTAAACTTTAAACTCATTGACAAGTCATCAGTTTCCTTTGTTCTTAATTATATCAATCTACATGGACCAAAAAAGTTGGTTTTAAAATATTGAGAGATTGCCAAATTTTGAAATCAGCAGCTATCATTGATAACAATTTCAAGGTGACAATCAAATTTTTTTTTTATTTTGACTAGTCTTCACTCGCAACATCTCAGCATATTGTCTTGATCCATCATAGTTTTTTTTGAGTCCTTACAGATTTTGCATGTCAGCATTTTTCCTAAATGTACAGGTATACCTCGCCCTACATCGTTAATTGGTTCCAGAGGTCACGACTTAGGTCGAAAATCAACTTCAGTCAAAATAACCACATTAAACCACAAATAAGCACTCCCTATTGCCTATTATAGTATTTATGACATGTACATACAGTATTCTGAATAAAATAATTAATTTTCACCTCATCTTACAGTCATATAGCTTTACACTTAGCATTAGCACCTATACTGGGACATTTCTTTGGAGGCATTGGCAAAAATGTGTACTAAATTGAAATGTAATTGAAAGAACATCAATGGTAGAGTGCAGATGTAAATCAGTCTGAATTCAAAATCAATGTTTGAGCAAAAAAAAACGCATGAGTGCTGCCTGTTGACAGGAATTTGAAATATGAACATCTGCTGAACACACTTTATTATACTAGATGTTTTGTTTTTGATGATTTTATGATATATATAAATGGTGGTACCTGCTTGGAAAAACCTTGGATAGCTCAACTTGCAGTAGAAGAAATCGGTACATGAGGAATAAATAAAAGAAAGAACCAAGAACATTAAACCAAGGGGAAAACAATTGTCCAGGGTTCAAGCTCCAAGTCCAAAGAAAAAAAAACAAAAAAACCCCAAAACAAATAAAAAGACAACTACGTAAAGTGCTCAATACACTAAGTAGAGCAAAACCTAAGGAGCCAGGCAAACCTACCTAGGTTTCTTAAATGGATCTTCAGGGTAAAGCCAGCTAAAAATCTGTTTTTAGCTGCCTTTACTCTGAAGATCCATTTAGGTAAAACCTAGGTAGGCTAGACTTTCGAATTTTATATATATTATATATATATATATATATATATATATATATATATATATATATATAATAAAAAATTTATTTGAATATAATTTTATATGTCTATTGTTATTTTAGTGCTTTGACATTTCTAATATTTTTAATGGCTGATGTAAACTTGAATAAGACAACCTCAGTTGAGTTTTTTTCTATATAATACAGAAAAACTGTTGTATCTTCGAAAATGACTTGAGGTATCACTGTACTGGGAACATCACGGCTTCCCAACCCCTTTTCCTTCATATTGTAGCTAGTTGTATAATGGGAGAACAAGAGAAGAAAGATTTATTCTCCCATTTATATTTCCCCCCATTATGAGCATTATCATATCCATGATAGAGTAACACCATATTTCACGGACTGAATGGAATGGCTGAAAGGAAAATGAATAATAAACATGCTTTATTTTTTTATACCATTAAGACATATACCAAACTATATATACATATGTTCCACACAGAAGAATATATCACATATATCTACACAGTGAGCAGAGTGCAAGGAGAAACAAAAGGAAAGATCTTACATATAATATGGAGACACTTCTGTGTCTGGAGAAGCTATTTTTTAGGACTCCAGATTCAAACGGGTTGGATTCATTTATATCCCAGGCAAAGACATATTCCACAAACAAGAAACAGCAAGTCTTGGGTTTTTCCAAATTGAGGACTGCAAGCTGGAGTTTCTTTCTATATCTGGGAAAGATATATTCCCAAAGAGAAAGGGTACCATGGACTTGTAAGCTGCTTGGTGGCGGCGTATTTACCCTTATTTATAAAGAAAACAACCCTTCAGTTTATGTTAAGGCACAGTTGGCCTAATGAAAATCTCTAAGAAAAGTTATCTCCCTTTGACTGGAGGGATGTGAAAATGGTTTTTGTTACTTCCCCTGTTTTAAGGACAAGGCATGTTGGATACAGGGAGTTTGGCTACAATACCAAGGTGAGCTGGGCAGATCTCTGAGGCACACATCATTATGTATCCACTCACCATCTGTATTGTGTTTTCATTAAATAAAGTTTGCTAACGGTTTATCCTTTTGTTCCATCTTATCTTTCTTCGCACAACTACATTTCACCCCCTGGGAACCTAAGAAAATTGGCAACAAGGTACGTCTGAACGTCTCCACACACACACAAAGATGGATTCAATAACAACTGTGCTTGATGGAATTATTGTCTGAGAAACTTTCTACATCCACATCAGTGCCTTCAGAAACAAAAACATCCATATCAACCAAGGCAATGGTGTGTTCAATCACTGAGTTTACTATGACCCGGCTGATAAACAGACTTTCTGCTCGTAGTTTGCTTCAGTCGAAGATCTTTTCAGAGTAGAATTTAAAGAACAGGCTGACAATTGGAAAGTCAAGCTCCTTTTATGGAAACTTGAATCCTTTGGACACGACTGCTACGTAAACAACATTTTACCAAAACACACTCGCAACAACAATTTCGACAAAACAGTTGAGACATTATGTCAGATATTCTGTGAGCAAACTTCTCTTTTTAATATTCAGTTAATTTCCTGAATATTACAAGTATTGACTCAGTCAGTTTTGCTACATATGCTGGCATTGTGAACAAAGAATATGAAAGATTTAAAATTACCTCAGTCACAGATGCACAGTTTAAGCGTTTAATCTTTTATGTATATGGCTTGACCTTGGCATGTGATGTGAACATCCACACAAGGATTCTATCCAAAATCCTGACATTACTCTGCAGCAAGTTACAGTGGGGTGTCAACGACTGGTGAATCTTAAACATGATTCGATTATGATACAATAGTCAGTGCCTTCAACAGCAGATGGAGTCAACACTGTTCAAAGACAATGCAGTACTACACCACTGCGTTTGACAGACAAGAAACCTCCATCTACTGGAATTATGGCAACTGGTATTTTGTTTGGTATCATCCATTCAAATTACATTGTTGTCGGAAATGTAACCAAATGGGACACAAAAAGGGATTTCGCACTCCACCATGCTGCAAACCAACACATAATATGGCAGCTGCATAACAAATGCAGTCTAGTTGCAACATTTCTCCCAAACTGCAAATATATGGCAGTAGTACTGAATAGCTATCCTGTTTGTCTACAAATTGACACACTCAGATATAACACTTATATCACAAACACTATGAAAAACCACAGGCCAGCCTTCACTGACATCAACCAGACATGTAGTGGAAAGTGTGTCCGGAGACTGTGTCCATATCATGGGTGAACTGCAATTAACAATTACAGTCAAGGACAAAATGGTGTCTGGAATTATTTTCATTTCACATTCTATCCACAACTAAATGGGACTTATAATGCATGCAGCTAGGTCCCTGACAACTGCTGAACGTAACTACAGTCAAGTGGAAAAATGAAGCTCTTGCACTAATTTTTACAGTGAAGAAATTCCATAAGATGCTATTTTGACATTTTTTCACACTTCTGACAGACCACAAGCCATTACCTTCCATATTTGGCTCAAAAAAGATATTCTTGTATATTCAACTGGCCAATTACAATGTTGGGCAACCATATCATTAGGATATGATTTTAACATCCAGTACTGCAAGACAACATAATTTGGTCAGGCTGATGCATTATCAGGCCTCATCAGTACACAAACAGCGCTAGATAACGATATCATCATTGCTGCCATCAACATTGATGACTTCAAGCACATGCTCACTGATTGCATCAAAACAATTCCTGTGACAAGTGCTGACATAAAATGGGAAACATGGCTCAATCATATAATAAGTGTTCAAGTTTTTCCAGCATTCATTGCCCTCTAACATCACAAGAGTCCTCCAACAGTTTCAGAATCACAGGGACTATTGGTCATTGATGATTGATGTTCGCAGATCATGTCTTTGTTCCCACTAAGCTCAGACAGGCAGTTCTAAAACAACTACATTCAGAACACCCAAGAATTAACCAGATGAAAGCAATAGCCCACAATGTGGTGTAATAGAACATGCCATTAAGGGTTGCATCCAATGGTTGGAAGTACAGAAAAATCCACCTCAGATTGTTGACACACACTGGACGTACCCAGTGTGACCATGGTTGCGGATACATATTGATTTTGCTGGCCCTATCACTGGCCTTAGTTTTCTTGTAGTTGTGGATGCCCATTCCAAATGGCCAGAAATCTTTCCTATACAATAGACGAACACTCCTTCATTGATTGCAATTCTGAAATGACTATTTAGTCAACATGGCCTGCCTGAGATGCTGGTCTCAGACAATGGGTCACAATTTACATCAGTGTTGTTTCATCTTTTGCATCTCATTTTTGAATTACATACATTCAGGCACCACCTTACCATCCACAATCCAACAACTAAGCTGAACATTTTGTGGACACTATCAAATGTGCTCTACTTAGAGCAAAGAGGGAGGGAGCAACAACAGAGGAGACATTGCATGCTTTCCTCCTTTCTTACCGATCAACACCAAATGGAGCAGTGAGAAATGGCCTATCACCAGCAGAGGCACTTGTGGGTTGAAAGTTCCATATTACATGGCATGTCTTATGATGGAACCAAACAAACCAAAAGGAGGGAAATACATTTCCAGTTTGCACACGAGTGTTTGCCAGGGATTACAGGTCTGGTCAGCAGAACTGGACACCTGGCACTATTCGGACAATACATATATGATGTTCAAGTCGATAATCAACTCTGGGCATGGCACAAAAATCAAATAAGGGTGTAGTTAGCAACAGGCCAACTATTCCATTTGATGGACACTTTTGAATTGCTATCTCCTTCACACCTCCTTCCATTCAGGAAAATCGAAATGAGAATGAGAGACCTCACAGGCAAAGGCACAATCACACTAGTGTGAGACACCTTCAAGCTGATCCTAAGCATGTGCCATATATCTAAATACTTAAACAGGGAGATGTAGGGCACAGGTGGCCTAAGAAAGGTTATCTTCCTATGACCGAAAGGATGGGGGGGGGGGAAAAACAGGGCATGCTGGGTACAGGGAGTTTGTCCATGACACCAAAGTGAGCTGGACAGATCTTATCATTATGCATCCAGTGGCTCCACTCACCATCTGAACTGTTTTCATTAAATAAAGTTTAACAGTTTATCCTTTGTTCCATCTTCTCTTTCTTCACACAACTACATTTCACACCCTGGGAATATAACAGCTTAGCTGCTGTCAGCAAACTGAATTTGACTGCTGCTTTCATCACTAAGCGGCTGTCATGTGACTTGTCTCTCCCAAAAGGAGATAAGCACCTTCTGTTTTTCAAGTTTTGATACAATTTTTTTCTGCATGCCATGTCAAGCAAGTTTCATCATTCTGAATGCTAACTTCTTCAAGACTAGAATTAGCTTTCCATAGAGTTTCTCGTTCATTAGTTTAGCACTCCAGGGTATATTAAGTAACATTCTAGTGTGACATGCATCTAGTCTCTTGCAGAACATTTTGTCAGTGGTTCATGTCTCACTGCAATACAGGAGGACTGACTTTACTGTAGGCTGGAAGATGCATATCTTAATATTGCAGCTTTGTTTTGATATCTGAACATTCGACAGCTTATTGCAGGCAGACTAAATATTTTTATTGATGGAATCCTATATATCTCAGGGGAGGGAACAAAAATATAAACAAATATCAGTTATAATTAAGCATCAAGAGAAGCTCTGAAGTTGCAGGGATGCTTAACTTTAAATGTTTAATGGTTAGCCATTATTTATATTTTCATTCCCACCTCCTACTTATAAAGGCTTACAGCCATATAGCATTAAAAAACAGTTCCTGTATGATCACTTGTTAAGCAACATTGATGTTGGTTCATATCTAGATGGGTGACTGCTAGGGAACATAGAGTGCTGTAATGAATAATGGTTCGGAATTGTTAATTGGAGAGCTGAGTTCCAATTCCAGTTGAGTTTGTTATATTCACTTTTGCACAAATACCATTGGGAAAGGTATGAATCTAACTATTCTCTCCCCTCCAGCTATGGGTTAATTAGTAAAGACTTGTATCACTAAATCAGTATCCCCCCTCCCCCCGAAAAAATTTTCTTACACTCCAAAGATATTTTCTGGCTTTAAATAACCTGCAAAGGGTTGATGAGCTGTAAAAAAAAAAAAAAAAAAATCAATCCTACATATGAAAATTTAACCCACTCCTCTTCCTTTATGTATCTAAATCCACTCTTTTATTCATACATACAAAACTTTTATTTGAATTTAGTCAGCCAGTTAAGTGCCATATGTGATACATGCTTGGGTGATCATGTCTTTTTCAATTCACTACTGACTAGGCAGATTTTCCAACAGTAGGTTGTCGTTTCTTTCTGTGGTAGTCTGGTTGCCAACCAAAGTTATGGGGCCCAGTCTGTCCTGCTATTAAACCCATAGCTGAGACAGGAGAAGAGTTGGATACAGCACTTAAATTCGTAAAGTCATGGTACCACAGAGGAAAAGCTCATAACAATTACCATTAAAATATTTATAGAAAAGTCATAGGGAAATTGATTTAACATGACTGTTAATCATAAGTTCCTTACAAGTTCTTTTTATCATATTTGGGCTCTCACTTGTTTTGCTCTCTGTAGCCCTCCTTGTATTTTTCCTTAAATCTGAAGATATTGGAAAAGTTTGTCAAATAATTCATTGACACAAACCAGAATAGTTCTTTTAGGAGGATTTTTTCTTTAAAATCATTTCACCCCATGCAAGGCAGTAAAGCAACTAACACACAAGGGGTTACCGAGTGTGGAATAACAAGAGAAACATTAGGGAAGGAGAATAGAACAGTAATTAAAACATTAGATAACGATTGATATTGCAATTTTTTGAAGATCAAAGTTAGCTGGAAAGCATGAAGCTGGAAGAGAGTTCCACATGTGGGAAGTGCAAGAAAAACTCTTAGCACAGAACTTGCGTTATATATTTAGCCATTTCAACTGTGAATTGATGAGACCATCCCAACAACTGGTACTCCAATTAATAATTCAAAGTCTAGGTACCAATAGCGAAGAGTTCAAGCGAACAATTACCATGAAAGTATTTATTGAAAAGGCAGAGGGAGGCTATATTATAGTAGTGAGAAAGTGACTGAAGTTGAAACGTCAGGACTAATATTCTTGATTCTTCTCAAGATTTTATCAAGAATCACTAGATATACAGCAGGGACACCATATGTGGCAGTAATAGTTAAGGTATGAACAAATGGTTGACATATAAATATATAAGATAGATTCAGGAGAGAGAAATTGTCTAGCATAACACAGTGAACCAACTTTCTTAGTAGCCGTCCTAGCAATGAATTCAGACTAGAAAGTGAGAATTCAGCAGCCACAGACCAAATATGGCAGAAATATTCCATTTGTATATATGAGTTCCATTTGAGGTCTAGAGTGAACTTGAAACCCAGTAGACATTCAAAGTATAGAGTAGGGGTCTCAAACACAAGGACACAAAATAAGCTGAGGAAGAAGTGCAGTGAGCCGGAAGTACACTGCTTAAATTCATAATGTCAAGATACCACAGCAAAGAGTTCATCCACACAAGATGCTGGGTCAGTACCAATAATATTGCTGATTCTTTGAATTTTATCAAGATTCTCTAAATATGCAGCAGGAGCACCAGACCAGATGTGGCAGCAATATTCAAAGCATGGACGAATGGTAAACTTGTAAATATGTAAGACAGATTCTCGAGAGAAAAATTGTCTAGCACAACACAATGAACCGATTTTCTTAGCAGCAGACCTGGCAATGAATTCAATATAGTCTTTCCACTTCATACCATGTTAGAGTGAGGTTAGGTTCAGCCATGCTGATAAGAAGGAAGGAAGGAAGGAATCTTTTAGGTGACTAACAGAGAGAAGTTTTGTTTGGAGGTATAAACAAGTGATTCTTTGCCCCAGTTAACAATAAACTGGGGATCAATTTCACATTATCGAACTGATCAGACTTATTATCTATGGCACTATTTTGATTGCTAGTAAATATGCATAAGGTTTTTGAATAGCAAGAATAATATACTGATAAACTATCACATGTGCAGAAAATCAAATTCTGAAATGAACCAGATGACTGGCTGAGAGCAACACTTAATTTTTACAAGGGGCGATATGCTGACAATTGATTAATAACACCTACCAAGAGCTTTATCTGTAGAAAGAAGGTGAACAGAACTGGATAAAATTTGAAATAACAATTTGGAGATAAGTTTTACTTAGGGAGTGTCTCTGACGTGAGCCAAAGGTCATGAGGGAGGGGCATGTGGTCTGTGTCTGATTTTGGACGAAATATGAAACTGACTTGGAGAATTTATCTGCAGAAGTGACTGATTTGAAAATAATAATTTCTTGTCTTAATTTTTATAATAGAAACACATGTTAGTATTTTGACATTTTGATGAATGACCATCACCATGATGCTAGCCATGAAGCCAGAGGTAGATGGAATCAGATAAGAATTAAAAACAAAACATATGTAAAAATAAAGGTTTTCCCTTGGAAAAGGCCATCTGTTTTTTGTTCAACTCCGAAACCAGGAAAAACCAACATTGGTGACAAGGTAATAATTCTTTTTAATTAATGAACTTGAAATTAGTCTTCACTGGTTGGTCGAGGTGATAGGTGCATGTGAGAAACCAAGGAAGGTGGAGAAGCTGCCCGTGCTCACCAAAGAGTAGCAGGTGTAGAGGAGACACCAAGGAGGGGTATCAGTGAGAGATGCTAAGAAGTTTTGGGGCAGATTAAGGCCTATGACCGTCACTAAGAGGGAGAACTCCAAATTAGGAAGTTTGTCACAGGTAGAGAAAATGAGAGACGCCTAGCCACCTCACACTAGTTTTGGGTAAGCATCAATAAATATGAATGCCTCAAGTGAGTTTGAGAGAGATCATCCCAGCCACCAGGTGTGAGACAACACTTGACCATCTGCTGAGGCAAACCCCCGACATCAGTTTTGAGCCAAACTTACCAAGTCAGCTAAATGAACTTTACCATATTCGCAAAACAAACCTTGCCAACTTAACAAAGTGTCACGTCTGATTTAGGAAGTTGGTTAGGTAGACAAACACCTGCATGCTAACACCTAGAGCCTAACAACAATTAACCAACTATTGTACATATTGATATAAAAATATATATAATTTCATATTATGCAAGTGTTATTTTTCTCCTGTGTGTCTTTGCCCTGCCCAATACAAAGATACCTACAAGTCGATTTTGGCCTCCTTATGATCAAACCAAATCACAACATGGGATAATGTATGTCCGGGATTGAAGAGATCACTCCATTGATCAGCTGCAGTATTGGATGTCTTGAATGACCAGGGAGGGTATAGGGGTGACAATTGGTTGCCATGGACCAGGATTGACCCTAAAGGCCTTACAATCAAGACAAGAGTAAATGGTTGTGCCATCAGCAGAGATATGAATTTGAGAACTGATTTCCTCAGGAATGTCTTTTGATGAAAAGTATGCCCAATGATAGAGCCCTGGGGGACACCTGCATTAGTACAAAAAATCTAGAAGAGTGGCCATTCAAGACTACTTTCATTTATTGTTTAGATAAGACTGAATCAGTTCAAAATTTCTTCTGGAAATACCATAGCCTTTTAAATTGTGCAGAAGACTGATATACCAAACCCCATCAAAAGCAATTGCCTGAGCTTCTTTAGTCTTATCTAAAGCTAGATAGACTCTTTCAGCGATAATTGCTAATACATCAGCAGTTGCCCTAGAGAAGCGAAAGCCATTTTGTTTGAAAGAAGGGCCCTGCAATGTGAAATTCTTAATCAATTCAGAGTTGATTAAGATCTCAAGTAGTTTACGAAGAAGTTTGATTTAGGTATTTTTTTTTTATTATCAACCCTTTGTTAGTTATTTATAGTCATTACAGGCACCACTCGAGTTATCATATGAATCAACATAAAACCAGAGTTGTCTCCCTTGAAGCAACATATAACAGGCAACATGTTAAAAAGTTAGTTTATGGATAGCTTTTGGATAAGTTTGTTTTATAACAAAGTTTTACCATGTGACGCCCAGTGGTGGTCGCAGTGCCAATATGTGACGTCCTCTGGTCGCAACACCAATATGTGACACTGCGCTGTCGGCCCGTGGTCAACTCCCAGTTGTGGTGCGAAGCTATAAGGTTTCTTCCACCAGCATTTGGGGTTGACTCCTTGTCACTGCCACCAGCCTGTGTCCCGGTCGATCTGATTGTTCCTGGTTTGATACCAGCTTTGCCGTTCCCAGCTCACTTCCAACGTCTGGTTGTCTGGTTACCGAAGTAACTACTTTGATCTTAGGTAGATGAAATCAATCAGGTGTCTGGCCGTAGAGCAAACTGAATCTGGGGTGAAGGTGATATCGCACAAGCGTAAGTAAAAGGAGCAATAAAACAAAACTCTAGAGGTTCAAATATGTTGAGAAATAACAAATTATCTTTATCCTTCTGTTATATACAGGAGTGTGTTTCTCTCCCAGCCCGTTTCTATGGATTTGTGACGCTTTTGCATTTCTTAAGCGAGTTTTGGTGTCTTAAGTCGTTTGTCAATATCACTTGCTTTTGGTAGGAAGTCGAAGTTGGAAGGACATGGAATTTCTCGGTCAGCTTCTGCGAGGCAACACTCTGACTGTCTCCGGAACTGAACTCCAACTGCGAATCAACTGCCCTGGAATGTTTGTTTACATGGACACCGACCAAAACCCAGTGTGGGGCCTGATAATTCTCGATTCCCAACAAGAATTCTCTTTGTTCTTAGGCCAGGAAAATTAATTACTTCCCATTTTTGGAAGATTAATTACTTTCCACTTTGGGGGTTTCTCCCTCATCCATGAGGGAAGGTCAGAGGAGAGTTATCCTCCTAGACTCTTCCTCTCTCACATTGGTATCTCATACCAATCCCCACAGTGGGTGTTAACAACTTCTCCGTCTTTCTCATACATTCACTTCTGCCTATTACCCATGCTACCACTTGACCAATGATCTCTTGGTAGTGTGGGTGTGGCTAGATTGGCCCTCTTGAAATTATTATCCAGAATTTTGTTTACAAAATCCTTTTTTTTTCTTTGACCAAAACATTTTTTCACAAACCCCAGATTGCCAAATAATTCTTATCACATCTTTCTTTTGGGGACACCCAAAATTCACTTAGGTCTCTCTACCAACTCATCAATCACTGTCAAACCCCGACATCTGGCTTCTCTGCTAAGTCAACTTTTAATTGGGGGTGTCCGTATTTTACCTGAGAATCAATTTCTTTATTTTTCTCATGCCTTAAAATCCTCTTAATCACCAGATGCCCATTTTCGACAACGCTGTGTCTGACGTCAACAGTTTGAATAAGCAATAATAATAATTTCCTTTACGATTTTCTTTATCATGCTAAAATTCTAACACATACCAGATGATTTCCCTTCGTTGGACCCAGGAATTAAAATTAAATGATATCTCTGAAAGATAACTAATATCGATTCTCTCTGCCTGTATCGGTCGTCTGAAGCTGAAATTTTTTTTATGACTGCCATGTGTCGGCTGGCTTTGCTTTTCTTTCTGCATTCCATTTCCCTTGGCGCATCATTCCCCTAACATGACATTAATCAGTTTTGACAGAATCTCATATCTCACTTTTACGGATTTTCTGTCTCAGTCAAAAAGTATCTTTCTTCATAAATAAAATAAAATCTTTTTTTTAACGTCGCTCAGTCTATCTTTTGATATAGCTCTTTCTCGCCTTAAGTCTTTCCTGTTTTTAATTTCTATGGTTAATTAAGCTAGTGTCACAAACAACATTAATTATACTTTTCATGGTTTTGTTATATATCTAAATTCTTGACATACTATGTTCCAGATATCAGCAGACCAAACATAGATATCAATAATATATGGGAACCACTGATTAGAAAATGATTTTTTTTCTTTTATTTCACCCAAAGCAAGTCAGTAAAGACACCAGGGGTTACTGAGGGAAAGAATATGAGAAAAATGGAGTTCCACAAGGGAGAAAAAGCTATTAGAATACAACTTATTTACATTTTGCTATTTCAACAGTAAAATTATGAGTCCGAGCTAGCAATCTAGTACTGACTTGAATTTGTGAAGTCAAGGTACCAATGAACAAGTACCATAAAACTATTTTTAGAAAAAGTGCAGAAAAGTTGTTATTGTGGTAAAAAAATGATTAAAGATGAGATGCCAGGTTTGGTTTGGATTTACAACATATCAACCTCAATAGATTATTTCATGTTGACAAGATTTTTATTGCTGGTAATATTTTTTCAAAAATGTATTGCCTGTATCAAAAGCTATTTTTACACTTTCATAGTGTTTTGACCCCGGTTTTTTTCTCATATTCTCTAACCCTCGGTAACCCCTTGTGTCTTAGTGGCTTTATTGCCTTTGTGTGGTGTGAAATATTTAAAACAAAGAAAACTGTTTCTAACTGTTAGCAAGTTTCTTTATAGTTCTTATTCTATTTAAAATTTCCTAATTTCTCACAATGATATTCTCAACAGTCGTCAAGAGGCCAACATGTCACTCAAAGTTTTTTTTTTCTTTATTTCTAAGTTTTTATTTGGTTTGTTTTATTTTACAGCATATTAGCCTCAATGGGTTATTTCATGCTGACAAGATTTTTATTGCTCACAATACTTTTTTCAAAAATGTATTGCTGGTATGAAAAGCTATTTTTACACTTTCATAGTGCTTTGACCCCAGTTTGGGGGTTAACTATTTGCCCATGATTAGGACCCTAACAGGTGCTACCACCCCGGGTCAGGGTGGACCTGGGAACACCAGCAAGTAAGAGGTGGTTCCACACTCCTCAGAGCCTACTGATCAGAGGCCTTTCTGCTGGATGTAGTTTATCGTCTTTTCTAATCAGTGGCTCCCATATATTATTGATATCTATGTTTGGCCTGCTGATATTTGAACATAGTATATTACTTCTTTGATCAGCAGGCCAAGCATAGATATTAGTCATAATAATTTGATAAAAAGCATATCAAATCAAAGATTAAATTGGGAGTAAATGCCTACACATTCACTTGATATTTTTAATAATTTTATGTACTCCATAATTACATACCTTGATGTGGTGGATTGGCTGGTGTTCCCTTGTGACCCAGAGAGCTATGCTGGTACAAGTTTCTTCTGACAGGTTCAAACAAGCCAGAATAAAACTTTTGTCACTTCAACAAAGGGCCAAAGGTGAAAAATACTTCATGAGCAAGTTACAGCTGAGGAAAAATTAAAAACCTTTAAAAATCAATAATAGATGTGTGGAACTAGTTGCTCACCAAGTCACACATCCATCATATTCCAGCAGATTATATTGTGTTCACTTTTATACTTGAAACACTGGTTACCATATTTTAGTATTCTGCTACCATTTTCTTTCAATGTCAATTTTTGTACAAACTAAACATAAAAGTGGATCACAGAGCCTTGATATTTCTGATTCCTGATTGGTCAATTAATGCCAATATCATGCTTTCATCTACGTCCGCAGTTAAAATTAATCCATCAAAAATCTGTCTATGTGTTTTGAGCCTATCACATGACATACAACATTATAAATACTTAGCAACATCTTGATTCTCTCTCTTCCTGTTTTTCTCAGAACTACAACAATGTAATTCAGTGAAGAGCCCATTTCTGTCCCTTATGGGAAGACACTATGACAAACATATGAACATTGCACATCTCTGAACTCATCTCATTCACTCCTTCAACTACAACGGCACAGAAACTATTCAACTCTTTTAACAGTGAGCTTTGAAGCATCAAACAATTCACGCCGTTCAAATCTGAAGTTTCTAAGTTAGACTTCCTAACATAATCTGAAACTTTGAATTCACTCACTCATCAACAAACATTTCAATTTTAACATCTACAATATTTATCAAGACAAGAATTCTACTCAAAGAACATACAGTTTGCTAAACAAACATTTTATTCAAAAAGTAACTTTGAACATAACCTAATGCAAATTTACTTCAAGTCAACTATCTTACAGCCAAAACATTCTTAATATTTAATGCACAATTTACTCAAAAGTTATAAGCTTAAAAGTTTATCTTTTAAACACAAAATTCAACTTTTGATATCAACCAACATTTCATTTACCAATTTCGATTACAACAAACTTTCCAGGAAGAACACAACTTACTTTCTTCAAAAGACTCATTTGTTGAATCAACTTTATTTACATATTTAAACTTCATCTTTTTATGTTTCATTAACAAAAATATATATATTTAATATTCAACAGGTAAAGGGAGGCAACTCTTACCCAATCTCCAATACCAAACTACGACAGAAATTTATGATGTAAAATATTTAATCTGAACTGATTAATTCTTTGAAAATCCTTTTACTGATAGGAACACTGAACAAACTATCTGTCCTAAAGAAAATTCTTATTTTCATGTTGTACATATTTGTTATATAAATGCTTTATTCTTGTTTTTCTAAAAAGGAATATTGTATGTTTTATATTTTGTCGTTGATGACCTTTGCCATACCCAAAATTAAATGTTTGTGGAGAAGTTTATTTTTACACAGCCAATACAAATAATACCTTCTGATGTATACATATTTTTCCTAATAACCTACTCCTCTGCAAGAATATGATGACCTAGTTAAGCACCATTGGGCCTGGTCAGTACCTAGATGAATGACTATTTTGGAATACCAGGTGCTGTAAGCTTGGAATCTGTGGGTAGTGTAATGGATAATGGCTTGGAATTGTTAATCGGAGAGCTGAGTTCCAATTCTATTGCATTTTTTATGTTCACTTATGAGCAAATACCCTTGAGAAAGGTATGAATCTACTTCAAGCAGTTGTGGGTTAATTAGTAACACTTGTATCACTAAACCATTATTATCTTAAAAAAAAAAAATTTCTTACAATGTAAAAATATTTTCTGGCTTTAAATAACCTTTGAAGAGTTGATAAGCTGTAGAAAACAAATGAATCAATAACTTATCAGTTTCCCTATTTTGGTTTATACAGCAAGGTAGATAGATCTCTTGCTTTAAGTGACACCTAATTTAAAACTGGAAAAGGCAATGGGAAACCATAACACTATATTTCCCAAAATGTTGTGGCAATTTGCAGATCAATAAAAAAAGGAACATGTGGTGATCCATACCTTCATGATGCAATTTATGCAGCATTCAAAAAAATAAATAATAACCAATTAGCATAAAAATAATTTCACTTGAACTCATGCACACAAAATATAAAGTGTTCCTGGAGTAGTGATTTCAAATGTCTAGAGAAAGACACAGAACACATTGAGTAACTTGATAGATTTATCTATTGTTCAGTCTCCCTGAACCTTTGGCTTGCAGCTTGGTTATATAGTTATACAAGCACACATAAAGAGTGTATATAGGAATTTGGATGCTCAGTTTTTGTCTGAGTTTTTATTCTTTGTAGAAGGTCAAAACATTGGGGTGAGGAGAAGAAAATTAATCTGAAGAAAACTATAGACAATATCTATTCAGTTATGCATAGTTGTATTCGTGCTTGAACATCCGTTGTAGATAAATTCTAGTGTATAGAAGTAGAGGTTTTTGAGAAGTCCCTTTGTATTTGCAAAGCTTTTACAAATTTTTTGATGGCAACAAAAGAAACTGTAGTCATTTTTTTTCCTTTGCAAAGCAGATACAATTTTCATCCAATTATATGCAACCTGAGAATTAGGCAAACACAATTTTCATCCAATTATATGCAACCTGAGAATTAGGCAAACACAGTGCTACAGGTAAGGAGCTACTTTCTTCTTTTATAGGCCATGTCCCTTCAGGACATGGGCAATTATAGTCCTCAACCTCCTCCTCCTGTCCCTTATAGCTCTTAATAAGTTTTGTTATTTCTCCAAGACCCTGTTGCCATCCACTTGCTCAAGCCCATTAAGTATGTCATGTGTTGTTTTTCCATCTCATGAGTATCAAATTTTCCAAGCCCTCCTTCCTCATTACATGTCCCAGAAATTTCAACTGCCTCCTCCTGATGTTAAGTATAAGTTTCCTTTTTGTTCCCATTCATATTCAGCTCATGGTATCCTTACCATCCTTCTGTAAAACCACATTTCTGTTGCTTAGTCTCTTCTTCATCTTTGAGGAGATTGTCCTCTTGCATGGCAGTGAGTGTTGGACAGATTTCGTATAACAGTTTAGTGCTCTTTTCTTTGTTTCTAACAAAGTTTTTCTGTCTCTTAATATGCTGCTTAGCTTTTGGAATATATGTCTTCAGATCTCAGTGTCACACACTTTCCGTCCTCTGTTAGAATACTTCCCAGATATTTAAATTTCCACGCCTGCTTGATTTTAGTGTCCCCAACCTGTAAATTGCATTTTGGGCTCATCTATTTATTGATGACTATGCTTTCTGTCTTCTTGGAGCTTATGCTTAGTCCTTTCTTTTCACTCTCCTTCACTACCTTCTGTAGGAGGTCTTGTAGTTTCCTTTCCATGTCTGCTATCGGCACTGTATCATCTGCATATCTTCTGTTGTTAAGACTGTGGCCACCAGTGATGAATCTTGGTAGGATTTCTAATTCTCTCAGAATTGCATCACTGTATCGGTTGAATAAATCCACTGAGAAGACGCACTCGTATTATGCCCCTTTTCTATTATTGTATATCTACTGAACTCATTTTTTTAGCCGATATATGCAGTTTGCTGCCAGTAGAGATTTTTAATTGTTTTAATGTCTTTCCCAAGTATGTTAAGGTTGCTGATCAGCTCTAACAGATCTTTGTGGCATACTTTGTTGATTGCCTTTGTGTAGTCTATAAAACACAGGTACACGTTCTTCTGCATTTGTATTGCTCTTCCTGATAACATTCTGAGCATAAATATTGTATTCCTTCTTCTAGTGACTTTAATGAATACACATTGTTCTTGTCCTATCTCTGGCCTCATTCTGCTGCACCCTGTATTCATCAGAATTCGGATGATGAGTTTTGTTATGTGGCTCATTAGGCTGAATGCATATCTTCTTTATCTGTAATACTCATCCTCTGTATTTCTGCACATTTTTTGTTGAGCCATTCTTCTTTAGCCTGCCTGCATTTGGTCCTTATTTCGTTGTGTAATTTTCTGTATTCCATTTTATGTCTTGATATCATTTTCTGTCTCCTTTAGGTTGACATCATTTGCTGATGTCACTAAGTGTGTCCCATTTAGAGTTTCCATTTCGTCCTTCATATTTTCTTTTCACACATTCCATGTATTTTTCCTTTAGCTTTGAGTCATTCAGGAGTCTGTTGTATTGCAATTTGGGCAGTGTTAGGCTTCTTTTAGCTGCTTACCAGTCAGGAGACACGTGTTGCACATGCTGGTCTTAACCCCCTTCACGCCATTAGGTTTCATAGTGTTTGTTAATTGCCATGATATATCTTGGGATTCCTTCTCTCTGTGAGACACCACCTCTAGTTAGCTGGCTGTTGACTTGCTGAGAGTTCTGCCCTTTGTTAGGGTCTTATGTTTTTCTCTCTTCGAGCTAAACACTTTATCTATAGACTGTAAGACCAATATTTCAGATTCTGATGATGATAATAAAAGGCTCAATAAATTTTTTGTGCCCCCCCCCCACAAAATTGCTATTAGTACCATTCACAGAAATCATAAGTGCAGCAAATGTATCTAAGCATGAAGCTCTTTAAACCCTGAAATCCTCACCTTTATATTTATATGTTAGATTAAATTCAGTTGCACTATATAAATATGCCATTGTTGAAGGAAAAAAATTTTTTTTTTTTATTCTCTCAAGAAATTGAAGTAAAGCATCATTAAGGTTAATGACTGCATTTTATTTCAGAGTGGGAATTGTACAAAATATAACAAAAAAAAATGTCAACCAAGTTTAATAGAATAATAAGCTTTGAAACTCCATCTGAACACAAAAGTATTTGTTTGTGAAATTCAAGTGTGGATAGTTACCAAAACTTCCTGGCTATTCAAGACAAAGCCATGAAGGATTGTAAGAGTTTAAAATTGAGTCCACTGACAGTTCCCTGGGGGGGTGGGGATGAGGAAGACTAACAAAATTGGTGAGCAGAATTATTTTCAATAGCACATGACCAATTCTAGGAAATTGAGGAAAAAAAAAAGAAAGGGCCAGAGGTGATAGAAAAATATTTCATGAGCAGGTTACAATTGAGAAAGGAGTTGAAAACCTTTAAAAGCAACAACAAAGCAGCAAGCATTGTAAAGATTACAGCAATCTTGTGGTCTTCTAATTCTTGAAGCAACATTTTTATTCATTTAGTTAATTGTATATTTTATTGTAGATCTACATACATTAATCAATAATTGTTATCTACAGGAACAATACATTGGTGAGATTTTGGTCTTGGTTTACTTAGGAAGGGAGCTATGAATTTTCAATTTAAAGTCTCAGTATTTTTAGCAAATATTCAATGGTTGGAAAAAAAAACTTAAATTGAAATAAGGCTTGATAAACTAAGTTCAGGGTGGAAAACAATTTTAACTACAAATTAAGCAAAATCTAAACAGTACATATTTCTTTTTTTTTAAATCAGGTTTTCTTTGTTTCTGTCAGCAGTAAGAGTCTAATTTCCTCATAGATCGCAATTTATACTAAACCTGTTCAACAGACAAAAACATTAGGCATCTTTCAAATTGAAAAGATAGTAATAAAAATAGTTTTTATTTTAAATAAAATTTAACCTACAATTTATCTAGAAAAAAAAAATGAATTTAAAATAAATTATTCCATAAATATATATTTTGAGAAAATCTTCATTTTATAATTAGTGTTTCCTTTACAAAAATACAAATTCATTTAAATTTAATAAGCAGACCCCAGGGTATTATGTGGCCACATTATGAAAATAGTAAGATTAACAAACAAATTGAATAAAAGGACTACCTAATTAGTATACTAGTTTTACTTTTATTATTATTATTTTATTGCTAAAATAAAATTAATCTAAAAAGACAAGTTATAAAAATATCAAAATTGTAACCTTTTCTTTGTTTGGATGGAGAAAAAAAAAGTTAAGTCATTTTAATGTAATAATTTCCCTTAAAAAGTCATATAATCATTTGAGTGAGTTGATTAAAGAAATTGTTCATTTCACAACCAGAATGGTTTAAAGCACTAGTAGAACTGTTCTAGGAATAATAACTGACAATTGCTTGAAATAAAAATGAATTGCATTGACTTTGGATTCTTTTTAACCAAATTAATTTAAATCAAAAGTAACCTTACCAAACAAAGTTGCTCTGAGCTGTGATTGTAAAGATTTTTAATGAAAAAAAAACCCAAAAAAAAAAAAAAACAATTCAATGAATGTTGAGAGGCAAAGATTTCAACAGGGTTGAGATGAAAAACAAAGTTTGCAAAATAAAATGTTTGAAAGTCAATGCAACACAGAAAAAAAATCAACTGATTATATATATATATATATATATATATAATAAAAATTAAATTTCATGGGTTAGAAGGGAAACATGTCAATAACAAAGAGGGAGTCATTTAAAAAGTGTAAAAGAACTGAATAAAAAAGAAAAAAAGGATAGTCTAAAAACGTAATTTTTGAGAAGTGACAACGTCATGCTAATATACAGTCCGATTATTACCTTCCTGCTGTGTCTTTTGATAAAGTTAAAAATTAAAGTGAGCACAGACTTTAGAATACAAATTGATTATTGTTAACCTTGCAGGCTTTGGAATGTTCAAATGTTAAGCCTGGGCTGCGTGCAACATAAAGTTGCATATGCAGATCTAGTTTATTTTTAACATTCATGAGAATGTTAATAAAATGTCAAAGAGAAACTTAAAATTATTGAGAATTCAGATTTTAAAAAAAAATGAGGTATTCTGAAGTATCAGTAAAGAATTTGGGAGAAGTGGAAGGAAAATGAAATTTAAATGTGAATAACCCTTTATGAGGGGCAGGGGGAGAAACTTGTATAAATTTATATTTATGTATACAGGAGTAAAAACAGCCTTTTCTCTCTCAAGTACTCAACAACTTTCCAAGTGGAAAGTGCTAGCATTTACAGATTCCAATGGTAATCTAATAAACTTGCAAAGGGATTAAACAAAACGCAAGTTTAACTGGATATGTTCAATATTTCAATGCCAGTTTCATGTCAACAGTATTTCACTCAAGTACTTTCTTATACAATGAAAAAAGTTGATTAATATAATTAAGAATTTAGACTAATTATCTTGTTGGGGAGTGTAAACAACAAACATTTATATATATATTTATATTAAAAATAAGAGCGGAAATAGTAGAACCAAGGATAGAGAGAGAGAAAAATAAAGGAGCAATATTGATGAGAATACATACAGATAATTATCTCCAATATACAGCTACACACACACACACGTATATATGTGAGGAAGCAAATCACTGGATACAATGGATTTTCAATTCAATAAACAGTTTCTTTCAGAGATGATCTGCATTATTCCATTAATAAACCAAATTACAATTTCAAGAGATATTCAGCTAATCTAAAAAGAAAAGTAATAAAAACTTGACATGTATTTATGTGAACATACTTGAACTCAGTTACAATTCACAGAACACCAAATATATAAAAATAAAATAAAACTTAGTTCATAGATTTTTCCCCCCACTGTCATTATCGAAAGAAATCACTTGAGTAGGTGACATAGGGTGAAAATAAGAGTAATAGTATAATGAACTGGTTGCATTCTATGGATTGTGTGTGATTTGAGTTCAAGGATTATACAAAGTTACAATCAGAAATTATTGAGAGAGAAGTGTAAGATGTAAAGCTAGGAATTCATTTGCTGATAGGCTGGTGGTCTCTTAAAAAAAAAAAAGAAAATGAACTGTGTGTACAGGTGTTATAGATACAATTTAAGACTACAAGATTTCATTTATTCACAGCTTATCCATTGATTCATGTTAGGAATTTACAAATTAATATTTTCACCAATATGAAAGATCGATTTAATGATCACAAAAGCATTCTTGTTAAGACTCTAGAATAAAAATACTGGTGGGTTTGTCTAGAATAATTATCTGCTTGCATATATTATCCAAACTGTGGAACTTGCATGGACATTGCCAGTGATTCTGTGGAATTAAAAAAAAAAAAATGCACTGACTGCATTCCAGAATATTTGTTTCATATTCTTTGTCGATGTAGTCAAATGTCTATGCAAGCCCACTGAGAGGCCACCTAGTGTTATGGAATCAAGGAGCAGGTTTTAGACATCTCAACAGTCAATAGTTGTTTATTAAGTTGTTACTGCTCCATTGTATATCGCTTTATCGCTAATCACGGAAAGAACACCTTCAGCTTCCAAAGTCTTTGTTTGTGATCAGCAAAGCCATAATGCTCAGAATTTGATAAAGATTCCGCAGAACGTTTGAGGCGCTCTGAAAATAAAAATAAAAGAATTTTTTTAAAATGGATTTTAGCAAGAAAATAGGACAGTTTGAGTCCTTCAAATATCAATAAAATTTGATGAATTATCAAAAAGACATTCAATGGAACTTAAAAAGTACAAATTTTAAACATAACTCTTAAATGTTAATCATTGTCAGAACAGCAAAAATCAGGCATTGAAATCTGAGTATATAAAAAATATTTTCTAAATATTATTCACTGATCTTTTGTAAGCAATTAGATGATGCAGAGTAGTTAAAGAATTTTCAGATGAAAGTTTTTCAGTATAAAAGTTCTTTTATATAAAGATTTTACTGCTTGCAAGGCTTAAATACTAACATAAAAGTTACCATAA
This sequence comes from Acanthosepion pharaonis, assembly GCA_903632075.3. Lineage (NCBI taxonomy): Eukaryota > Metazoa > Mollusca > Cephalopoda > Sepiida > Sepiidae > Acanthosepion > Acanthosepion pharaonis. The sequence continues at coordinate 48,038 of CAHIKZ030001373.1, read as the reverse complement.
GATTTTCTTTCTGGCAGATGTTCCCAAATTACTTCCTACTTTTTGTCTTGGCAAAGATATTGGTTTACTTCTGATGTATTTGGAGCTCTTTTTGCCATAACATTTCTTATTGGAATTGAAGAGAAAGCATGCTAAACAAGTTTTTTCTGCAATCTGGTTCTGTATTATTTTTATAACATTTCTCAAAAATAGAATATGCCAGCATTTTAGCAAAAAAAAAAGAATATACAAAACTTCCCTCATTTAGACAAGCTGCTGAAAACCAAACCTTATGGCTTTAAAACTTCCCTCATTTAGACAAGCTGCTGAAAACCAAACCTTATGGCTTTAACTAAAGATATTTTTGTTTTAATAAAAAAAGAAAGAAAAAGAAATTACTCACGATTAATAATCTTCCGTAGCATGAATGTAGTGAAGCGACTACATTCACTTCTGACATAAGGTCCTAGAATAGAAAGATTATCCAAGGCAGGGATTTCAACTGAGTAGGTTTCTCTCACAACAGTTGCACGGGGCATGTAATATCCAGACTAGATAAAGACAAGAAAATGCATGTTAAAAAGAAAGGCAGAAGCACCTGAAGTAACCAATTTCAAGTGACAATTTTAATATTTCAAATAGGAGATCTAAACAGTAAAGCTAAGACAAAATCATATTCATTTATTTTCTAATAACCTGCTATATTTGACTTTGGCAAATAAATTATATACTATTTTGTATTTACAAAACTATTAGAAATAAAAAGTATATAAACCATCCTTAACATAGTAGAAATGTCATCCATTTATATTTTAAACAATAAAGAGAAAACAATTCAAAATGGTAACCAGGAATTCATATAAAATTATCATTTCTATTAAAGAAAAAACAAGCAAACTTACTTTCAATTTGTGAAGTAAATCCCACAAATCTTTTGGGGGAGCAATCACTGATCTGTTCAGTTTCATGATGAAACATCTGCCAATGTCTTTATCCACAATAGCAGTGAAATTCTGAAATATATCATCACTCTTATTTTTACAAGTTTTCCTTTAATAATACTTAGAGAATAAATAAAAATTTGGAAATTCAGTTTAAAAATATTTATCAAACATTTTAAAAGCCACTTGTCCAAGTGTACTTCAAGTGGTAAATGATTCCTTTGTATTATTCAAAGAGAACACTGAATTTTGTCTCTTATGCTCCTATGGCCTGAAGCTTAAATAAAAAAATAAATAAAAGCTCTTTTTTCTTAACCTTGTAATTGTAGAGATGAATATCATGTACTTGTGTCTTCCAGATATTAGTCAATTTCCTTGCCCATTGTTCTGTGCATGTAATTTTAATTACCAAATCTTCCAATACTAAGTATTTTTTTTTTCATGTTTATCTTGAAGATAGAGTTGAAAATTAATTTTTCTATCAGCTAATTTTAAAGATTTGAATATTTTATAACCAAATTGGTTGTATGGAAAGTACATGTCAATTTTTAACACAAAACAAAATTATGCTATTAAATATTTATTTAACTAAATATGAATCATTTTGTTGCACAACCTTTCTCCATTTTTTTCTTCAAGTTAAAGATTTCATCTTCCGAGAATTTCAGTGGTTTCTCTGCAAAGAACTCATTAAGGTGTTTTTTTTATGTCATCCAAAGAATTAAAATTTTTACCATTGATTATTTTGCAAAGACCTGAATAAATGAAAATCTGAACAAACAATGTCTGAATATGGCAGGTGGGGGGTAACACATCCCTGCAAAGCTGCAACAATTTTTGCCAGGCTGCCAAAGAAACATTTGGTCTGGCATTATCCTTATGAAAAACAATACCTTTTCTAATTGCCAATTCTGGGCATTTTTCTTTAATTGCTGCCTTTAATTCATCCAGTTGTGAGCAGTACTTTTCAGAATCAATTGACTGGTTACTTGGCAGAAGCTCATAGTACAGAATTCCTTTCCAATCCCCACCAGATGCACAGCATGACTTCTCTTAGGATGAAGACCTGCTTTTGAGGTGGCTAAAGTTGGATCATGTCGCTTACCTCAAGATCTTTTTTTGCTGAACATTGTTGGAAAGAATCCATTTCTCCTCACCCGTGACAATTTGATTAAAATGTGCATTTTCATTGTGTTTATACAGCAAATCATGGATGAAATGCAATCCAAAAGATTCCTCTCACTCAGATCATGTGGTACCCAAACATCATAGCAATTTGAGTACCCAAGTTTCAACAAGTGCTCATGGATAGTTGATTTTGATAAATTTAGTGTTTCTGCATATTCTCACATTGTGTAATGCAGGTTATTCTCAATGTCTTGATTTGGTCATGTAGTGGGGGTCTATCTAAGTATTCTTCATACTACAATCACCAACTCTAAACTTAGTGAACCACTTCTATACAGTCAACTAGAGCACCTTCACCATACTTAACACATATATATTTTTCTTACCATAAAGACAAAAATGCCTTGTAAGCAATAAAAAAGATAAGATGCATCAAGTGTGTAAAATGCACCTTATAATCTTCCATTTTCATAGGGATGCAAAATTGACATGATTAAGTAATTTTAAACTTTCATTCTCAAGAAAGAGTTTGAAGTGTACCCTAATCAGAAATGTAAGTATATTCTATCTCTCAATAAATTTGATGGGTTGGAACATGAACAACTGAAAATCATTATGAACTTTCCAAACAACTCAATAGTATTAGCAAAATCCAAAATTTCAAGTAAAGATTAAAATCTGAATTTCTAAGTTGAGGAATTATCATTATCTGATGAATAACAGAGGGCACAACGATTGAAGCATAACAACAAAGGTAGGGACTATAATCCATGTGTAAATAAAGGAGTGAATTACTTAGCACCTTGGAAACCTGGAACCTATTCAATGGAGTTTCAAAAAGTAAAAATCTGTTTCAAACTAACCTAGAATCTTAAATAGCAAAGTTTGAATAGTTAAGATGGAATTGCTTTAAATTTCCAAACAAGTTACTCTTCTGATGTAAAAATGCGAGATTTGCATATGTTCTTCAAAAAGACTTTTCACATTAGAAATTCAAATTCTTAGATTGCTATTTTCAAATGATTAATATTTCTCAAAGTAGATTAAAAAGGATATGAAATCATTTAATCTGTTTGCTGTAAACTGAAAGCATAAAATTATCATTTAAATGAATTTTTTTTTTTTTAAACTTTCCATTAATAAAGTGAAACATTCTTACAGCATTAGTACTTGGTAGCAGGAGGTTCAAACACCTCATTAAACATAGTGTAGTTATTTAGTTATTTTTCTTTATGTATATCATCACAAGTGTTCTTTCTGGCTTTTATAAGATTAAAAGAAAAATATAATCAACTTTATTTAGAAAGGAAAAAAAAACGAAAAACAATAAATTAAAATATTAAAACGAGAATTTTAAAATTTTAAAAATCCAAATATGCAAAAATAACTTTCACGTTATTTTCAGTAAACATATAAAATTGCTTTTCATTAACACAAATATTATGACTAATACCAGAAATTCTTTATATTGATAAAAATATTCAAGAAAGCAACTTGACTAATCATGAAAATCTGACTTGCCAAATATTAAAGAAAAATATTTCATAGAGTGTTCAAACACCCCATGGTACTAACAGAGGGTTACTAACAATGGGATAAACTATGGCCAACTAGTATTATATATTAGTAGGCCATGGATAAACATAACTTTTTGAATCTGATATTGAATAAGGAGTTGTTCTTCATCCAAGTATAAATGATTTAATTCTATTTTTTTTTTTTTTTTTTTTTTATTTCCCCTCATAATATTGATTTATATGTAAACTAATAAGAGATTGTTTTTGCCAGATTTATAATTAAGAATTTCCAATGAAGAGCATTAAGCTAATAAAATAAATGAGTTCCAAGAAGTGAAAAAGAAAGTGAAAACAGATTGGCCCGTTTGTGGCTCTAGTCTCTCTTATAGAGAGAATCATTACATTTTTATTTTGTGTTTATGCCTAAAGGCAAATCGTGGAACAGCAAGTGAATTTTTATATGGCTAGATTGCTAGTGTTGACAACCAAAATGGACTACCTTACAGGGCAAGAGCTCCAATTATCCCATAGCTAAGGAGAGATATAGATTCATGCCTTTTCCAAAGTCATTAATTTGATACAAATGCAAACTGTCCCTGCTGGAGTTCCATTCTCCATGCCATTAACCCAGGTGCACCACCTATATTTCTCTTCTCATTCATTTTAAATGCAAAGAAGTTCACTAATGATTTGTGTTGGTACAAATACATGACTTACAGCTTTGTATAGGTTTTCTAGTATCAAGCATTCATTTATCAAACTACAAAAATGGCCATTTAGTTACATTATGTTTCCTTTAAATATTTAAGAATTAAAAACTTTTACAGAATAATATGAAAATAAATAGAAGAGACTTACCCTTTCAAAATCATGTAAGACAATAGCATTCTCACATTCATCAAATTTTGGAATTTCCACTCGTTCATAATAATCATCAGTGATCTCAATAGTTTCCTCAAAGAAAGAGACAGACATATCATTTTTTGATGGGTTCTGGTCATTATAACGGAAACCACTGGCTATTGGCACAGGAGGGTCTTTCTGCATGAATAAGTCCTGAGTGTAAATGACACCACAACGACCACGGATAACCTTCCAAAAGAAAAAGGATTTACAAAGGATGAAAATTTTAAAACTTTACATACAAAACTTTATCATTATAGTAATGCAGTAATTCAATCTGAAACAATTTAATAAAAAATAAAATATATATATAAAGGAAAAAAAAAAAAAACCCAAACCTAACTCTAATATCATTTGCTGACAATATGTTAAATATTGATTCAGGCTTTCTAGTGTATGCATATCTTTTAGTGTTCTTTTCTGTAGTGATAAATAGAAGCAAACAAAACTGTCCCTATTAACCTTGCAGATACATCATTCTTATTAGAATCCCAAAGGATACAAGTCTAATTATGTCATGTCAACTAAATGCAGGATCATTAACCAAGTGTCAGTGAAATACAAATTCACATTGAACCCATACATCTGTAAAAGATTAAAAGCCACAAGAAAGCAGTTACATTCCAGGTCAGATATCAACCATTTTACAATTAATTTTTGAAACTTGTTTTATTATAGCATTGTAATTTAACTGAAATCATGTTTAATTTTAAATATTGATCTGAATGTGTAAATTTTTTTATATAAAATGTTAAGATTAAGGATATTCAAAGAAAAGCTCTATTTTCATACTGATTAAAAAAAGAAAAAACAGCTAATAGCCTATATTAGCCTCTAATAGTAAATCCATCGTTGAGTGGAACTGTCAAATGTAACTTCTTGATCCAATACACTGATTCTTTGTTTTCAATTTGGTTTGACATTATATAGTACAATCTAGCAAAAACCGTGGCCAGACATTTCAAAGACATTTATCATTGTGAATTACTATTTTTTCATCTCAGGCTATTGAACACGAAACCATCAATTTTAGTTCAACTTTGACATTTTAGCCTTTTTTCTTTTCTTTTAAATTATTATATATACTGTGAACTAACTATTCAATGAAAATTTCATTTTATTTATGTTTCAGAACAATATGAATGAATAAATTTAAAAAGTATGTAAATCAAGATTTCATTTTTAAACAAATTGGCCAAAAAAAAAAAAAAAAAAAAAAAAACTGGAATCTTTTGAAATCAATTAAGAAAGGATGTTAAAAAAAATGATTGCTTGAGAAATAGGTTTTATTTGAATTAAATGCGAAATCAAAAGTAGAGATTTTCATTAATCATCTTCCCTGACAGGAAATTGATTGGGTTTGCATCAAATTGTGTTATGAAAAAATAAATTTTCTATCAATAACTGGAGAACATTTACACAATGTATCGATTGTAGATGAGAAGCAGAAACCTCAACTGAAATTGTACAATCATCCATTTTAAGTTTCCTTAAAAGCAAACACATCTAATTAGGATCAAATTGAAGTCCTCAATAAATTTATCAGTTCTTTGTTTGATTTACTGCCAAGATGAAATAAACACACAAGGTTAGAAATAAAGGAAAAGCCAAAACCAATTATGATTTTTTTTCACAAATTCTACAACAATCATCTTTTTAAACTGTATTTAAATCTAACTAATTTATAAGTGTTATCAGTATTGTAACCAAAGCTTAGAACTTTACAAATTAAGACAAATACTTTAATAGCAGTCATATTTGAAAAGAAAAAAGTTAACTAATAAAAATAATTCAGCCATGTTTATGAGTTTATAGCAAATTTCTATTTACAGAAAATGCTTTGTGTTTTTGTAGGCAAAAGAGATTTCATACATTACTGAACCAAATTAAACAGAAATTTCAAAACAGTAAAAATTACAGTACAGGATGAATCATAATTAAGCTATTACTCAATTGATAATTATTAATTTGGGTATAATTTTCTGGATAATAGAAAAATTTCAAGAACAAACAAACATGACCACTAATTTTTATTTTATTTTACTAGTTTTGTCATCACTAGTTCAAAAAGGTATTTATTAAATTCAGTATAGTACAAAACCTGACACATATAGTGTGCCTATGAGAGCCAAAATCAAGTAAAAAAAAAAAAAAAAAAAAAAAAAAAAAAGAAAGAAAAAGAAAAAGGTGGCTTGCACCAGCTCTTGCAGCAACAGAAAATGATTGATGTTATAACCAAAATAAAATAAATAGTATCCATTAAAGGTCAAAAGGTAAAATAATTTCAAAGTCTGAAAAAAAAAAAATTCATTTGATAAAGAATGAACCCGAGTTATACTAATTTTTAATTCTTCTTAGTTAATACTAGAAACCTTAGCATTTTTTTTTAAAATAGATCATGATGTTAAATGGAAACTGCAAGTGTCCATAAAATTACACAACATTTCTATAAACAGTGTCATTGATCAAGACTTACAGGATAGACATAAGGATCAATCAAATAAAGTTAGTCCAAGAGGAAAGATAATACAATAGGGATATTGGGTTCAATGAAGAAAATTCATTGTGAAAAGAGAATTGATGAATATGATTTTCTAGCAGAACACTACTTCCAGTGACAGTGTTAAAGTTTCTCTAACAATGATAATGGTAATATATTAGTTGTTTTCTTAGAAGGAAACATTCAGCATTCATTGACCAATTGTTTGAGGTAGTTTGGAACTTCAGCATAAGTGTGCAGCTAGGAAAGTTGGTTCACTGTCATGCAAGACAATTTTTCTTGCCAGAACCCATCTTACATATTTATAAGTTTATCATTTTTCCTGGCTTTAAATATTGCTGCCACATATGTTTTGATGCTCCTGCTATATATTTAGAGATTCTTGATGAAATCCAAGGAATCTGCAATGTTATTAGTCCTGACCTGGCATCTGGGCTTCATTCACTTTCCAATTGCCATAATATGGCTTCCCTGTGCCTTTTTTATAAACATTAAACACTTAAAAAAAACAAAAAATAAACAAAATTGACACTTCCTTGTACAGCAATATATCATCTTTAATAATTAGTTGGTTTCATATCTCTGCCCGCACACAACTCAAAGCACATATTAATCAAAAATTCATTATATGCAAAATAATCAGGGCTAACATGTAGAAATTTGTATTGCTGACCGAGTGAATAAACATCAACAGCTGAACCCAATTTTAAATCAGACTTATTTCATTGATAGTTTAAATCTTTCTCATATATTTTTTAATTGTTAAACTACAGCTTGGCTGGAAGCAAAATCAGCAACTGAGTGGCAATCAGTTCTTGGCACTTCAAGAAAGCATGCAAAACATTTGACAAAAACACAAGCAACAAGAAGTACTTCTGAAACTTCATGTACAGGAAAGGATTGCTAAAAGTGAGAAGAAAAAGACTGTCAAGCTAGTGCTGAGAAATACAAGCATTAACTCAGTCATCAAGTATAGTGGTCTTGTTATGTATATTAAAGATGTAGAAACAGTGGTTTGGAAGCACTGATAGATTTAGCTTAGATATCTGAAGGTTTTCTCAGGTATCAAAATCAACACCAATGGAAGCAAATTTCAGCTGGAAGCTGCTCTTTGCAAATACTTGATGACATATCCATCTCTAAGACAAAGGAGAGGAGAAAAGGTGTTCTAAGCATGATGAGGAAGAACCACTTCAGGTGACTTTGTTACAAGTGCCAAAGCCAGGACATTGCAGTATATTGCAATTCCAACTTTTACATTGGCCAATTCACTGATATTACATCTCCATTCAGTGTTGTGATAAAATTTTTAGCACCAACAAAGAGTAGAACTGATTATTTCTGATGGCCTTTGTCAGATGATCATTACACAAATGGAATCAACATTTGTCTTCAGATGGGACTTTGATATAATGCCAGTTTCAAATGATGGCTAGTTATGGAGCGTTCCAGAAATATTAACCATATAAAGAAATTCAGTTGGCAAATCATCATGAGAGAACAATGCAGGAGAACCATTAAAGTCTGCAAAGAGAACCATTAATGTCTGCAAAGTCTTTTCTGCATGTTTAAAACTGAAAACATTTAAAGCACTATCATAAACTGTTTACCATTTGTAAGACAAATTTCTAAGTTTTGTAGTCATCATTACTGTCCTGCTTTTGAGGAGTTGGAAATTACATAATTTCACAAAATTTTCCAAAATAAGATATACTCTTTACAAAAAAGTATTGATATTACAGTGAAAAGTGCTATTTTACTGGATTCCCTCATATCTAAATTAGTAAAGTTTCATGCATGTATCTCCAATGGATACTTTTTATTGGCAAGTTCAGTACGACCTATTTGACCTATTTTTGCACTTATGACTGTTTTTTGTGGTGTAAATATAGGTTTTTTTTTTTATCAATATACTACTGAAAAAAAAAAAAAATTAGCTTAATTCTGCTGTGCTATGAAGCATAGAACGTTGCAAGGCATTAACTGTTGAAATGAAACTTATATGATCAGTTAAATTTGTCCTGTGTCATTTTTATAATTTGGTTTCTGAGAATTAATTTTTCCAGTGTTTAGACTAACTAGTCTGATCTAAGAATTATTGATTATATTCATATTCTTTATTTCAAGACTACCTATATGACATTACATTTATGCTTATTTTTAACTTGTGTGAAACCTGCATCTTCAGTTATACAGTTAAAATTACACTTGTTTATGAATTATAACTAGTCATAACTGTTGCTAATTGAGTTACTAAGATAATTTAGTATTTTTTATGGTTAATCAAGATCTAGGTTTTTAGATATATTGAAAATAAAATTTTAGTTTGTGATAGCTATTCTAATGTTGAATCTTTTCACACTGCAAACATTGAAACATTTGTCGGAAATTTTTGATAATCCATATTAACAAAAATTAATATACTATAGTGAATAAAAACAAAGAAATCAGCATTAAGTATTGCTGTTTAAATGAAAGTTTTAAGAATCTCGTTCCAATAAAAGTTAACAAGGATTGTAAGTGGAAGATGAATCTTATATTTAAAAACAAATCTCGAATAAATTTCCAATGTCACCAGTTAGGAAGTGATATATAATTTACAGGGTGGTCCCCCCCCCCAAAGAGACAAGACAAAGCTAATACTGTTGATAAGAGGTGAACACTGACCGTGTGCTTGAGATGTCCATAAAGGTAGATTCCTCCAATGGCTCCCCCTGAAAGAACTATCAAAGAGATGAACATGAGACTCATGTTGATGCAAGTCTTGGATCTCCGAGGTATGAAGGTCACATGGATTGCTTTTGGCAGTTTTGAAGCTTCAGGATCTTTTTCCTTTTCAGCAGTCTGAGAAATGCATAAAATTAAGACAAAAAATATGCATTAAACCATTAATCAATTTCTTACAAATGAGTAACAAAATAAATAACCACATGAAGTATAAAGGAAAGTAAAAACAAAACATTTTGGGGGATAATAATAGTCTCTACAAAGAAGTACATAAAAGGTGAACATAAATAATGAAATAAGATCCAATTAAAAAAAAAAAAAATCTACAACATGTTTTAGAAGATACAAAGACATTTTCTTCTAGTATAAGTTCTCAACCTGATTAACGTACATACTATATTCCACTTAGTCACCTCACAGTTGAACACACTTGGTACATTTTCTTTAACCCTTCAAAAAATTTGTTTATTCATTGAAATACTAATTTTCAGAAGTGGGCCTAGCCGAGTAACTTTTCTCTAATTTTTGGCAAACATTTATTAAATCAGTAAAACACACAAAAAGAAATTTGCATGCCTTTCTCACAGTAAGGAAGAAATCGTTGGAAAAAAAATGGTGCAAGGGCGGCAACTCTTGTATCAAAACTAATGATTATTTTAACATTATGATATGGCAACTAACTTATAGTTGTAAGTATGAAATATCTTTGCATTACAAATAATGAATGACTTGTGATTTTAATATGCTAGAAGCAAATGTCAAGCCACAGGTACATTTTAGAAGAATGTAAATCTACTGCAGAATAAAACAGTAAACAGTTAAAACATTTTTATTTTTTAAACTTTAAAAGAAAATTTTATTTTTTTAATGACAACAATATTGCAGTTAAATTTACATGGCGATCTTTTTAAGTGCACTCAAAAATAAGTTGCATGCATGTTACATTTCAGGGCTACGTAATTTAAATACTACCCCACCCCAAATCACTTTCATTTACACAAAATGAAAAATAGTTGTAGAAATTAAAATAAAGTTCAACAAATAATAATAATAAAATTCCTAATTGTTAACAGTTAAACTTATATTTTCTCATACTTTGTATGTTTTTGGAGGAAAGGAAATTCAAATTTATTTACTTCATTTGAAAGTTATAGAAACCCCAACAACCAGACATTGATTTTTTAAAATAAAGCTAAGATATAGAAAGAAATGGTTACAATAATGGGTTTAAGCAATATCAAGTCCTGCTGAATAAATTTACTTTATTAGAGAGATAAATGTTTAAACAATTGGCATCAAAAGGATTTAAAGTGACACCCTAAGCCTGGTGTTTAGGAGATAAATGAAGTAGATTGAGTCTACTACCTCTACTTAAGTGAGCTTAAGTTGCTACTTAGCATTTTTAGTTTTGTTTATGCAATGTCTTACTATGATTTCAGGTCACTTAATATCCACATGTCTAAATTCAAATCCTACACCACAAGCAGAGCCCAAGCCCTCAAAACAAATTTTAGTTTTTATTCTCCCAGATATTATTTTAATACTGACCATCACCTACCAGGTACTTAAAAACATTAAATTCCTAAACGGGCAAAATAAACAAGTTCAACTGACATGAGATTTACATTGTTGCATTTAACAGACACTCTGAGTGCATAATTTATAATCAACAAAAGATTATATATATATGTACATATACACAAAAGGCAAGAGGGAAAAATGTTCCCAGCTTAACTAAAATCTTAAGCAATTGGGGTGGGGGAGAGAACTTTTTAACACCCACAAAAACACATATCAGAGGATATGAATGACAACAAAAACCTACACCCACACACATACATACAAATGGCCACCTATTGAACCAAAGCCCACATAAATTCTACATTACAGGTGCTAGATAAACTTCTGTTTTTGCAAACAATGCGGTTCTGCTCATCTACTCAAAGTTAGCCCAGGTTACCAAACTTTTCAGTTTAGAAGTTGGTCTTAAGAAATCTCATCTTCGAACAACCTATACCTCAAACAAAATACCCATCTTCGGCTCAACAAAACTGAATGTATTTCAGGACTTTACCTATTTGGGAAAAAGTCATATATCAACTGACAATAAAATCAATAAAAAGGTTGACAACAAAGTTACAAAAGCAAGCTAATTTCTTGTTTTGACCAAACTACAGATCTATAAAAAGCAGGTGTGCTGCCCATTCTCCTCTATGGTGTTGAATGTTGGGTTAGAGGCCAGTACCACATGTGCTTTCACAAACACTCATACTAGTGCTATCCCTGCACTATCTTCAAAGAGTATTGAAGAAACTTCTTCATAAACATTAAAATTATGAAGAGTGTCTTAATTCTGTCAACATTAAAACCCTGCTCCAAAATTATATCTGCACTGAGCTGGGCATGTATCAAGAATGGAAGATCAACTTTTAAAGATCACTTGGGGAGCTGGCCTCCAATCAAGACAACCAACAGGCACTATGAGACATACTAAGAATCCTCCACCTACCCCACAAAAGACTATTGCCTCCTTCTGTACTGATTACAAATGGATAATACAGGCTGCTGACAGACATTCTTGGTTCTATAAGATAATTGTCTTTATTGAATGAATCCATAGACTAAGGGCAAAGAGAGGAGACAACAAAGCTTAGAGGATATGATATCTCTCTAATTTGTTTGACTTTGTGGTGCTTGTCCAGTTCTTCCACTGAACATTACTTGACCTAGAAATTGAAATTTGGACTGCCAGAAAACCAGATATACTTTAAACACTTTAATAAATGCTTTGGATAATAAGAGACACAAGGACCAATGGGCACACCAAATACAAATCTATGAACCAAGTTTGCAGGACATAATTATATTTAATGTTAATAATAATAAAATTATCTAAAAAGTGTGAAATTTTAGATTTTCAAACTTATAAAATCTAAGAAAAGCTGTACAGAATATACAAGGAGGTGCTGAAGTTTTCAATCTGACCCACTTCACAAAATTTAATCATCAAATATCAGAATTTATTTTGGAAGGGCTTTTTGGCTAGGCCAAGAACTTTTCAACAGTCTCTCATGCAAGCTGGCACAGAGATGAACTGGTCTAATTTTTCCTAAACTGATTATGACAAAACATTTAAACAAAAATAAAAGGCTATACTATTCAAATAGAAGAAGTGGTAGATCAGTTATGCAAAATATTTTAAATGTTCAAATATTTTGAGGGCCAATACAAAAATAAATTATTTAAATCAAGATCTTTACAATTCAACAAATATATTTTCTGACATACTGCACAAAACCTTTAGATGATAAAAATACAACTGATGAAGAAAATGTCAAGCTTAGCACATGAAAAGAATTAGGCAATCGTAATAAAATCTTAATTTAAAATTAAATCTTTCACTTCTATCTTAAATACTTTTCTAAATGAAACAATTTAAGCAATCTTTTCATGAATGTGGAATAAGGAAAAATGCAGTTGTCATCATGAAAGCTAAAAATTTCAGCCAGTAAGAGTTTTAGAAAATTGATTATTGTATAGGCAAAATCAGGTTTCTTTCTTAAAAATAAATTGAAACAAGATTATTTGACACATCAATTAGAAAATGGCAACAAATTTACAAAGTTTTAACCTATGCAACTGACAAAAAACAGTACAAAACTTGTAAAGACATTTGTCATAAACCAAGTTCTGTCTATATAACAAATTTTAGATTTAAAAAATCTGCAAGTTAGAATGGATTTTATTCAGCCATGAACAATTGTTTAAAAATAGATTCTAGATTCATATTCTCTGTTTATTGTATTTTTTTTAACACTTAGCTCTGGCTACCATGAAACTAATCTATAGCTGACCAATATTCAGAGATTAATATGAGAGAAAAATATATGCGTTAATATCTTTATATGGACTAGTATAAAACTTACAATACAAATTTCTTAAATGATTCAATTATTAGAAGTTCAACTTCACTACTCAGAGATCAAACATGCTGACTTTCTTAATTTAAAAAATTAGACTCATTATATAAGCATCATAACGTTATTGTTATTACCTAAACCCCAATCAATCAAATCATTTTAAACTTATTGATATACCTTTGAAATCAAATAAATTTTCAATAAAGAGTTGAAATTTACCTTGGATTTTTACTGAACAAAAAAATTAATTTAAAAAATATTTTTTGCCGTATTAAGATCATTACAAGCAACTATTTATTTTTCTTCTATCATTTATATATTTTCTTCTGTTGTATTTTAATTTCCTGTTACAATAGATTAGTGGGTGAGAGGATTTGTCTTATTTAAAATTTATAACGTTTAACTTCAGTTTTCAAAACTTAAAATTTAGAAATTGAGGTTAAAATGTTGTGATAATATTTTTCCTCATCAATTTTAAAAGTAGTCAAGTATACTGTTGTAACCTAGAAAATGTTACTGAATGAGGAATAACCAAAACGGAAGTTGGAAGTGAAATGGTAATCTTTATAACATCAACAAAATACAATACTCACAAGCGGAGTGAAAAAAAGGTAAGCCACTGCTAGTCGTAGACTACTTAGACAGCATATTACCCCCCCATACAATAATGTCCAACATATTTATGAGGATTGGGACATACCCATTAGTATTTATACGTACAGTATATAACATATACAAATGTTGAAAATTGTGAAAAATATACATTAATTCATTTTAAAAACAGAAGAAAACATTTCTGACTAACATTTTAAGATACACTAAGCATCATTTTTACATTTTGAATCTGATTTTACTAGAAAAAGAAATATTTTAGAGAATTAAATCAACATTTCATAAGACTTTAATATTTAAAAAGTGAAATACCCTTTCCATAGTTGGAAACTAAAGTAAAGATTACAGTTTAAAAAAATATATATTTAAATCCAGAAAATAGTATTATGCTGTTGTATAAAAATCAAATGTGAAATTTGGAATAAAATATTTCAAAATTATTTTGTAATGTTCATGTAACCAAAGTTTTATATACTTTCAAAATAGTGTTAAAGACTTATTAAATGTAACCCACAAATCTGTCATAAAATGTAAGCATTTAACAAAGTTATCCAAATAGTAAACAATTTCAGTTGTGCTACTAATTAATCAAAAGCCAAGAGTATTCATTTTATATAAAAACAGAAAAGAAAAATAATCTGTATAATTGTTTAATCAGACAAGACAATATCTGTAGATTAGATTCCTGCTTTCAGAAAATAATTTATCAGTAATTTCCAGAAGAGAATGTTTCATATTGTAAAGCAAAAGATTCTCCAAAAGACCAAGTAGAAAACTGTTGACATTACCTGGTAAGTACAACGTTCAAATGCTTTAAAAATAAATAGATAAAATAAAAAATAATTATAATATATATATATATATATATATATATATAAATTATTTATTTAAAAATTATAACATAAATATGTTATAAAAATCACTACAAAAATAGCCATTTTGTTTCAATACCTATGGTGTCTTATCAAGTAATCACTTGATAAGACACCAGAGGTGTTGAAACCTGTATTGAGCACTCTTAAGAATAGTAATTGTTGGTTATTGGAATTTATTCTGTATACACCAATCCTATATATGTTTGTGTGTGTGTGATTGGTGAGTGTACAAGTAAATTATGTTTTTAAAAGTGTGTCTGCCAAACTAAAAAAAAAAAAAAAAAGTATTGGGGAGGTATCTAGATTCTCAAATTTTAAACAGCAATATTAATAAATAACCAAAATTTAAGAAAAACATCACAATAGAAAATAAAACTAAACTGGAACACTAATGTATCAAATAAGTAAAAATTTAGAATGACTTGATTATGAAAATGTACTGTATTTTCTTTTGAGAGTTTTGGCTATTTAACAAATTTAAATATAGTTTATTTTAAATTATCCTTGCAAAACATTTGTTCAAAGAAAATATTTTCAGATATCAAGGTTGATTAAATACAGGTTAAATCTAAACAAGTTTTTCCAATGGCTAACAATTATTGTGCTTAGTTGTTAAAATGAATCTATTAAATGTTAGGAAATATCATGGAATTTAAATAGCTCCTCAGCACAAAAACAACTAGAGCTAGAGAAATGGAATTTGTAAATGTAGTTGTTCCAATTTCATTAAATATGTACTCCAAACTTTAAATGGCATTCTGAATGTCAAAAACAATAATCAAGCCAACAAAAAGTCTTATATGAAATAAACATCAAATCACATGAACCAAATGCAAAGCTGAAAATGGAAAATATCTTTCAGACGTTATATTTAGAACACTATTAAAAATTTATATTTTTATCATATCTATAGATCATATGACTATAATTTTTATTCAAAAGATGATCTGCAGGGTTTCAAAATTGTTTTCTACAATAATAAATCCTTTATAATTTATGAATGAATATCTTAAAGGCTGACAAATTTTTAAATGCCCAAACTGCAGCATACTATTAACTGAATTTAAAACTGCATTTAATGAATTTATAACAGTGCAAACTGCTAATTATCTGAGCATTGAGAAGTCATTTCCACATTTTAAAATATCAGAAAAAAATTAAGCAATAATCATTCATCTGAATAGGCCACAATTTGGAAGGCAATAAAGTGTTTCGCATAATTTAAAATACTCTAGTAAAAAAGTAAATTTACAGATTAAACAAAAACATTTGCCAAAATAGTGAAAAAACAAATTCCCCATATTTTGTAGGGCATGAATAAAACAAATTAAATGTATGCTGCTTCATTATGTATTGAAAAAAAGAAAGGAAAAAAGATTTATGTGAAGCTTTAACAGCACATTCTGAAGCATAAAGCAGTCATTTTTCTTGATATTATATGATATATACAAAGGTCAACAGATAATGTCAATTATCTCAAAGAACTATAAATACAGTTAAATCAGAAATAAATTGAAAAAATTACAATTTATTCTATAGTAATGTTTTAATTCTAATAAAAATATCATTAATTAGAAGCCAAGTTAAATATTTTAATTAAAGTTTATTTAAACTGTGACAAATATGCAATACCTAAGTATATGTGAGAAATAAACACACTATTCAGTTGTGACTTGAAAAGTAACATTGTTATTTCCTTTCAGTTGCTTATCAAACACCTACATCTTAAAATAATGTTTGCAATTTTACTACAAATAAAAGTCAATTTTATTTCAATAGTTAAAAAATAAAATAATATACCCAAAAATAAAGTTCTACATTTATATTTTTGAACTGGGCATTAGGTAATCCTGTTGAATTTAGTGGCTGCCATTTTAATGCTTTAATGTTCAATAAGATGTATGAATGTAGAATATGAAGGGATACAAAAAAGTTTCTGAAATTTGGGGCAGTGAGTTGGGCCAAGAACTTTTCAGACCCCCCACACCTTGCAAGTTAGATTAAAGATATTAATGAATAATATTTTCACTAGCTTTCTTGCAATGGTACTAGGAATTGCTCAATATTTTTTTTTTTTTTAAAGGAAATAACAACTTTCTCAATCATGTTTCTTTTCAAATGCAACAGCCAAAATAGCAGAAAATAGTATATATTCAGTCTGAAAAGCATTGGAGAAACATTCTGGTAAATTTCACAAATCCTATTTGGCAAGACATTCAGATCAGAAGCCTTACAAAATTTTAAATCAATCTAAATAGAAGGAAGAAAAATGAATTTACAAATTTTCTCCTGCATTAACAAGAAAATCAAAGCTTAACATCTTTAGAACCACTAAGAAGAATCTTACAAGACACTTGGTTAACAATATTGTTTTCAGTAGAATCTTATAACTTGGCAGATTTTTAAGTCTTTATTCATGCCAATATCAGGACTCTAAACGAGAGATTGTAGCAGAATTAGACATGAAAGAACACGATGATAGAAGGAAAAAAATGTCATTTCCATGATGAGAATGCTGTCAATACAATCAATAGAAATGCAAAAAAAACCTCTACTCATTTCATAAATTACAGAAAAGACATTTGATAAATTATAACATGAAGAGTTTCTTGAAATGTTAGAAAAGCTTGATCTACATAGAAAGGATGTACATGATCTGCCATCTGTATTGGGAACAATGGCTTGTGTATGAATAGAGAACAAATTGAGTGAGTACACAAAAAGTGAGTAGTATGACAAGGATGTGGTTTCCAATCCAATTGGACAGCAAGGCAATTCTAAGAGAATTTGATGACATACAAGGATTTATTATTGGCAGATATAACCTCAACAACATATGCTACACAGACAATAATGTGATAACAGAATGCATAGTAGTTAAAATCAAACAAGTATAGAAAAATCAACAACTTGAGAATAACAGAAATGCAAAGAGTTCCTGAAAATTATCCTTTCACTGAGTAAGGAATTGGAAAATAATATTTAAAAAAAAAAAAAACAAACAAAAAAAAAACATGCTTTACTGCTATATGAAACTAAAAATTGTCAAAATGTAAAAAGACTTAAACCAATTGACATGTGGTTTTGCCAATGAATGTCATGAATAACATTGACAAAGTATGCAACAATGTGGAATAAAAACTAAGAAACTACAAAGAAACTATTGATAACAGAGACAGTTGAAATATTTACATAACGGGGAAAGGTTTTGGGAAGTTTACACTCACCAGGACATAGGAAAGGAAAGACAAGCTGAGGAAACCAACAAGTAATCTACTTGACAAGTTTGAATAAAGGGATGGACAAAACAAGTGTCACAAAAACAAATAAGAATTATACAGGAGTAAGTACAACAGATCAACAAGAAGCAGAAAGCTGTAACTTCCAACATTCTAAAGGAACATGCAGAGAGAGAGAGAGAGAACAGTGTGAATCAAAAGTTATTTTTTTAAATTTGAAAACTAAAAATCTAAATTTACCTTGAAAGCAAATTCTACCCAACTAAAATTGTGTCATGCAAATGAAGAATACAGCCCAAAAAAATAGAGCTCAGCACCTTGACATAATACTGTGCTGAGTAGATTTTCAAACAGGTACTATCAGAGTAAAAGAATAGAAAATTGTTTTTACTTTAACTATTATGAAAAAATGTTTGTTGACAAATATAAAGTGAGAGAAAGCAAACTGGGCCATTGATTAAAGTCACACTGCTAGGGACCAAACCTACAATGCTCACATAATTTTAAATATCTACCACAAATTAACTCAAATTTTTTAGAGTTTTGATTTCCTGTAAAAGTAGATGTTAAAGTTCATGTGTTCAGGAGTTGAAAAAATTGCAACAATCAGCTACATAGGCATTTTCACTTAAAATATCTTCAGTGGAAGAACAGAATCTATCATGACAAAAAGACTGACCAATTCTCATAAAGAAACAAAATTACCATATTTTTTGTTGCTACTATCTTGTTTATGAGAAATCAGTAATCGTGACCAACATTTTTTAATCTACATAATGATCTGACAAAGATTATATTATCAGTTTCCCCCTTTTTTTTTTGTTCACTCAATATAAAACAAAACTGCATCTGATATTCATAGATATATAGAGAAAGGTTAATAAGCATTTTTAAAAAGATTTTCAAATTTTGGGGTCAAATCAAACATGACCTGACATAATAAATGAATAAAAAAATAACTAGACATCACATCTCTGCTCCCCACTCACTAGGTAAAAGTAAAAATAACCCTTCAAGCAAAATAAACCATACAAATGCTGAAACAAGACAAATGTCACCAATAAACATTATATTTAATCATGTTCATAAGTAAATTTCAAATAAAAATCAAACCAAGTTTGATGGATTTATTTTTTTTAGCATAATTCAATCTAAATTTGTTCATTAAGTTCAAGCAAAATTTAATTCTCTTAAACTTATGTGCTATATAACTACACACAATTCCTTGTTCACCCTCTTCAATAAAAACATCCTTAAATGAAAGATTATTTATATATTTAAAAACCTGAAATAATAATTATAAAAAAACAATCAATTGCTATGAATAATGAAAATTCACGTAAAAAATAAAATAAAAAATTGTCAAATGTTTCTAAAATAACTTAATTTATTTGTGATTAAATCCTGAAAGTTTCATTAAAATTCAACAATTATTTGATTTTTGCAAGAATTTCCAAAATTAACGTGTTTTTCACCACAAAAAGATGCTAAAATTTCCTATACTAATTTACAGTCACCTACTGATATAAGGGGAGAAAAATTTTAACCAAAATTTTGAAGGTTCTAAAAATGATTAAAAAAATATAATTTAATAGTCAAAAAATTCTTTGATCTTTCCTCTTAATAACAAAAATTCTGACAATAAAACTGTTTTTTTATTAAACTTGGGGCATTTTTTTTTCATCATGTATGCTCATCTTTAGCAAATCTTGAGGTACCTAATAACAAAATCTCACTTACAAGGAAGTGCTGAAAAGTTCTCAGTTCAATCCACTTTCAAAAATATCAATTTTTTTTTTTAAAGGCTTCCTTGTTTGAACCAAGAACTTTCCAAATCTTCCTTGTTCATTACAGAATGAAAACTTTATCAAAAGTTAAAGGTAGAAGACTGAATCAAATCAAGCTCTGTGACATCATCACTAAAAGTTCAGTTGAATCATTAAGATGACAATCATAATTAACTTCTGTTAATCTCATGAGACAATAATTTGTAAATGTCTCAAATTACAAAATTTCTTTAAATTTCCTCTCCCACTAATTGGA
Source organism: Acanthosepion pharaonis (assembly GCA_903632075.3). Classification (NCBI taxonomy): domain Eukaryota; kingdom Metazoa; phylum Mollusca; class Cephalopoda; order Sepiida; family Sepiidae; genus Acanthosepion; species Acanthosepion pharaonis. The sequence goes on along the minus strand of CAHIKZ030001373.1, from coordinate 27,654 downwards.
GTAGGAATTTTAAATTTACTTAAAAAACAAACAAACAAAAAACATCAAAACGAGAGAGAGAGAGAGAGCGGAAGACTAATTAAAGGAAAAAGAGAAAAATTATCAGCCAAACACCCAACTCCCCCCCCCCTCTACACAAGTATGGGGTTCCTTTCATTTTTAAGTCTAAAACGTTTCTGGCATACGAAATACCGAATTATTTACCTTATTGCTTTACCTAGCTTCATATTCTGAGAATTATTTTTTTTCCATAAATAATGAAAATTCTACTTCATTTCAATGATCAATAAGAATTTGTAAACAAATATAGAAAAATAAATTCGTGAATTTTTTCACCGAGTTTATCCATAACTGAAGAGAGAAATTATATACCGCATTTCGGATACGCTATTTCTCATTTTATTTCTGACCAAGCCCATGGCCTTGTTTCTGACGTAGAACTTCATATCCAAAGGAGACTGATCTGACTTTTTTTTATTTTAATGATTTTCATTTGACAAATTTTTATTGCTTACAGAAGTTGAATCATCATTTATGGAAAAAATGTCAGACTATGAAACTAAAATTAAAATAAAAATAAAACAATCTAAGGAGGGGTAATTCAATTCAGTATTTTATTTAAGTGTATCAAAAACATTTTGGGCATCGGAAAGGAAACCCCATAAATAAAAATAAAGTTATTTTGGAAAGGATTTTTTTTAACGAATATAGGATCAGTTAAAAAAATGTTAAAACAAAATAAATGGAGGTCTCATTTGTGAATAGAAGAAAATATGTCGTTTGCAATAGGAAGTCAAATAATTTCAGAAAATAAAAATATCTAATAATGGAAAAGTTATAAAGAAAGATCCAAACAAAAAAACATTTTGTTTTGATGATTCTGAAATCTGAATCATAGCTAAGGAAGGACAGTCAATGAACGAGTAAAATTAAAATTTAAAAACATTTTTTTTCTTTTAGCCGATAAAAATATGCAGAATGCAAAATTTCAGATTAAAAAAATAAAAATAAATGGAAATTTTCATTTTCAAATTATTGTTAATTAATTCAACAAAGGAAGTATTTTTTTAAAGAAATATCTATAGATTCTATAGATATTTATAGTATAGAATTTAGCGGAGCCTCATGTTTTATAAATTATATTTTGCTTGATACCGTCTTTTTAAAACTAAACGAAACCAGTTTTTTTCTTTTCGATATGAATAAATAATAAATGCACAAATGTGAAATAAATAGACAATGGTATGCCTTGCTTCAGAAATGAAAATTTAGAATATGGAAATTTGTATTAATTAGCACAATTTGGAGAATAACGCAATAAATATAGTAGTTTCGTTTGACATTAAGACAAACAGAAAAAATGGTAAGAGGAAAAAAACAACTAGAAACCAACTTCCTTCTCTTATTTATTTCCTATGATGATGGCTGTTCTGAAAGCCAGTTAAAAAGAAAACAAGGATCTGTAAACAATCATATATTATAACACAAACAGGTGAAAATATTCAAGACTCAGTGGAATATTATAAAAAGAAAAGAAATAAATTAAATAAGAGAGGAAAAAGATAATGAAAAATGGTGTAATTTACAAAGTATTCGTCTTTCAAGGAGACATGAATGATATTTTACACCTCAACAAGGAAGAAATTCCATCATGACACCAAATACTACCAAACATTTTCACATAGCAAAAAAAAAAAGGAGAAAAGACAAAAAATAGCAATATTTAAAAAAAATAAAAATAAAAAAAGGTCAAGGATTCAGTTTACTATATAATTAAATCGTCAAAATTTTATAAGGCGTAAAAAAAAAAAAATGATGACTAAAGTGAATAATAAAGAAAGTGGTTAGAAATGAAAGAAACTATATACGACTTTTTAAAACCATTTTGCCATTTTACGAATAAATCGTTAAGTTATCCAGATTGTGAAGTTAAAAGAAACAAAGAAAAAAAACCTGTATATTATTTGATTCTAAATCTTACTGATATCAACCCAAATTATATTCATAACATTTTCCTTTCTACATTATTTTTGTTTTGTTTTGACAACATAGGTATCTACCCTCATAAAGAAGCAGCCATTTCGTTTGCATTTAAAATCAAGGCTTGATGAATTTATTCGACTACAGATGTTATTAAAAATCACAATTCCTACATTCGAAACGAGCAGGTCTTTGAAAATTCTGAATTCTTTCCTTTGACATTTAAAAAAAAGTGATATTCATATTTAAAATAGACTTTTCAAGCAAAGAATGTCAAAGTCGAACTGACCCATTTTTCTACCTACAGACGACCAAAATCGTTAAATTTTACGACTAATCTAAGACCATTTTGATTTCTTTTTTCACACCCAACTTATTTCTATATTATTTTATTACTGAATTTAATCCTGAATACTTAATTTCAACTATACGATATTTCTACAGAAAAATATTTATATGCTAAGATGAATCAAGATTTCTCAAGTTAAAAATTTAGATCCATTTAGGCATTCGTACTACAGACAAGCGAAGCTTTAAAAACCAAAACAACACTAACAGGTTGGTATGAAATGATTGTTTCCGCCTTCAGTTTTATTTACTTATTATATAAACTACTTTTCCTTCCATCAGATTCCTTTTTTTTATTTAAGGAAAAAAGGGAAAGTTCTTTAATTTTGTTAATATTTGATTAAAGGTCTCATCAAAACAGTAACTGTTTATAGATGGCACGCAGATGGACAAGGACTCGCCATTCCTCCCACCTCCAAATAGATTCCTGAGCATAAGCAATACATACACAATAATCAAAACTCCAAATTACGTAATACCTTCAATTCAATATTTTAAACGAGCTGACTATCCCTTTTTCTATTTGTTAGTGAAGCAAACCAAAAATAAAGAGATAACTGATACAGAAAATAAAATGATTGACTAAAAAATGATGAAAAATGTTTAGTTCACCTTGGCTTAGTGATAATTTAAATGATTTTTTATTATTGATACTTACCAGAGGTTCCTTAACAGTTTCGGGCTGTTCATCTTCCTTGGACTTCTTGCCCACTTGCTGAAATTTGTAGATAGTCATGATTTTTACTATAAATGAACCTGTCTTATACTTAGCGTTATACTCAAAACCTGTCTGTTTAAAGATGAATATATGTTAAACTTGAAACAACGCGTTCGTCTTCCTCATTACCTAGTCACGACGTCATATCAAGTTTTCTCGCGAGATTTCAAAGAATACCACGTGACCACAATCCAAGGCTTGTGGCGACTGCTGCATAACTGATAATGTATTTGGTAGTAAAGATGTATTTTCGTCATTCACTTTTTTATTACAATTTTTAGCATTAATTTTTTTTCGAGATATAATGTAGCATTATTTAATTAATGTTTAAAATGAAATAAAGTCAAGAGTGTGAAAAAGTTTCTTTTTTGGTAGTTTATTATTTTATCACTATTTTTTTTTTATATAATCACACACAATAAATTTTATTAGTCACTTTTAAATTAAATTTATTTCCTGGTTTTGAAAAATAGCATCTATCTGTCTCATATACATATATATGGGTGTGTGTGTGTGTGTGTGCAAATATATAGAAAATAGGAAAGAACCGTTAGTTAATAATCCAAAGTTCTTTAGTATTTTTGTTTTTATTTAAAAAAATAAAAAAAATTATATATATATATATATATATATATATATGATAAGATAAGGAACAAATAGGAAACATTTATCAATCTAACATGTTTCACTTTTATTAAAAGCTTCTCTGATGAAGCTTAAATAAAAGTAAGACATGTTAGATTGATAAACATTTTCAATTTGTTCTTTATCCTATTGTTCTGTAAGATTCCAATCCATATGTTATCCGTTTTGGTCCTAATTTATATAATACATATATATATATATATATATATATATATATATATATATATATATATATATATATATATATATATAGGATAACAATATATATATACATTTTATATATCAAGAACAATTTTGGGGAAAGATGAATGACAAAGTGGAAACAAGTTTTTGTGTGATGTGTTTCATCCTTTAGGACTTCATCAGACTAAATTTCTTTATGTTGGTGTGATTATACATGTGCACAAACAAGAGATGCTAGGAATTCTAAATTTTAAATTACTTTTCATTTCTTTTTATGTCTTTTGGGTGTACAATCTAGCCAATTTTATTTAGATTCTTTTGGTTTTCATTTCATCACTTTTGTTATTAGATATTCCACACTGTGATAATAGGAGATCTGCCAGGAACGGTGAAATGTTGTAAAAGCCTTGGTGCAATTTTACTGTGGATAATCTAGCAATCAAGACACACACTAAACATTTTCGGCTAAGTGAATTGTTTTCTTTCATCAGAGTAGCATTTTTTATATCAAAATTGTGGTCAGTTTCATTATAGTGAGCAACTAATGCATTTAATGTGTTGTTCTGTATATATATATATATATATATATATATACAGAGAGAGCTCTTTGCTATGGTACCTAGACTGTATAAATTTGAGTACAATACTAGACTGGCAGCAGAAATGCATCAATTTACAGTTGAGCTAGCTATATGTAGCTGTAACTTCTATGCTAACAGTTTCTTTTCTCACACTTCTTGCTTGTGGAACTTCCTTCCAGCTCCATGCTTTTCAGCCAACTTTAATCTGCAAGAATTTAAATGCAATGCCAATTGCTATCTACTGTCCTTCTGAATGCTCTTTTCTCTTTCTACTTGTTACCAGTATTTCTGTTCCTAATTCCTCCACACCCTGTAACCCCTTGTGTGTTAGTGGCTGTACTGCCTTACTTGGAGAGACACTGATATATATTTTTCTGTCTGAATTTTTTTTTAATAACTTCACCCCAAGCAAGCTGATAAAACCACTAAGACACAAGGTGTTACTGAGTGTGAAAGAATCTGAGGGAAAAAACATTATTAAAAAGAGAGGGAAATAAAAGAATAGAAATTAAGGAGACAAAAGATGATGAATTGCATTCAGTGATGTACAGAGGTTTGGTGATGCCTGGGGCAAACTCCTTGACTGTATGCATGGACCATTTTTCTATTCTATCAAGGTCCCACTCTTTATATCATCACAAGGTTCAGATCCCGCAAGCCTTCCCTCTGTAAACAGAGGGATTGTTTGCTGGGTCTGAATGTTATTGGTCTGTAGTTTTCCTTGAAATTCCCCTCCCCCCACCTTCATTAGTCATCTTTACTTTACACGTCTATTCTTTTTATTTCCCAGAATTAAACTTGATAAGACTAGGACAAAACCGGTTTTTTTTTTTAAATAACAAAATTTACAAAAAACATATGCCTTTTTAAATTATGTAATTCTTATTATATATATATATATATATATATATATACACACACACAGTGGTGGGAAACAAATATTCGTACACATACAAATTTTTAATTTATTGTATTTCCATTTAATGAATAAACATAATTAACTGTACACAGATGCATAATAACTAAATATGCATAGAAAACAGAAAAAATTTGATTTAATAGAAATAAATCCCATTTATCCATTTTAATGGGTGAAAAAAGTATTCATACAATACAAAAAAGAATACATAATCTTCATTTAATACTTTGTAGAATAGCCATTATTCACTTCTACATCAACCAACCTCTTCTTGTAGTTCTCAATGATTTGCAAATTTTATTTGGTGTTTTGTTCCATTCTTCTCATCTGGTCTTCAGCTCAGGAATATTTGTTGGAGCTCTCGACTGGATTTGAATTTTCAAATAACACCACAGATTCTCGATTAGTTTTAAATCTGGGGACTAACTTGGCCATTTCAGGATATTTACATTATTTTCAGTGAGCCATTTCTTTGTAGATTTTGCAGTGTGCTTAGGATCATTATCGTGTTGGAAGATCCAATCGGAAGGAAGTTCAAGATTTTCAACCAAAATCATTAAATTTGCTTCCAAAATATTTTGATATGCTGCAGCATTCATTCTACCATCTATTACTGATATGTTGCCAGTACCTTTTGCAGAAAAACATCCCCAAACCATGATGCTGCCACCACCAAATTTTACTATTGGAACTGTGTCCTTTGTTTGAAGGCATCACCATCTTTCCTCTATACATGATTTCTAGAATTATGTCCAAACAACTCAATTTTGGTTTTGTCTGTACATAATACTCTTTCCCAATATGATTTTTCCTTATCCTTATGATCATGAACAAATTTCAACCTGGCATCTCTGTGTCTTTTCAATAGCAGTGGAGTTTTCCGAGGGGAGCCTGACTTTAGATTGTTCCTATGAATTTCATTGCTTATTGTCTGTTTAGTGACACAGATTCCTGATGAAAGCAAATAATCCTGCAACTCTTGAAAAGTAACCATTGGATTTTGTTTAATTTGACACATTAATTTCCTTGAAGATCTTGAAGAAATCTTCCATGGAGCACCAATTCTTCTTTGGTTTTCAACAGTTTTGAGTTTTTTATACCTTGCAATGAATGAACTAATAATAGTAAATGGAATATTCAGGTTGTCTGAGATTTTCCTGTAATTTTACTTTCTTTCCAAAGCTTAACAATCAGTTTTTTGTGAATTTATCAATTATTTACCTCTTGCCATGATGATATCAATTACATAATGTTCTGTTTGTATTTTTTAGGCTAAAAATAACTACTGATAACATTATTGGAACATTCTAGAATATTCCACTTGAATAATCTACAGCATTAAAGCAATTTAAAAGTTTTAAAATCTCAAATTTGTATTTTACGAATACTTTTTTTTTCCCATTAAAATGGATAAATGGGATTTATTTCTATTAAATCAAAAATTTTTTCTGTTTTCTATTTTTATTTAGTTATTATCATCTGTGTACAGTTAATTATATGAAAAAGTATGTTTATTCATTAGTTGGAAATACAATAAATTAAAAAATTTAGTATCTGTCTATATTTCTTCCATACTATATATATACAAATATTTATATATATATATTATTGTATATTCATATTATATATATATTTATATTAAAATGTTTCAGCTGATTTTTTTTGCAAAATACCACCTCTAGAAGGCCAGCATTTTTATGGGCAAAAAACATTGTAATAAAGATTCCAATTATTCAATTTACAATAATCAAATAAATTAAACATAGTGTATAAAATTTTATAAAATTTTGTACTTTATATTCGTTTTCTCCACTGCATGTATTTTAAGATCTACATATAAGTGTAAAAAAAAGTTTTCATATGATTTCTTTAGGGCTTCATTGAACTAAAGTAATGTTTACGTTGATGTGATTACACATGAGCATGAAGGAGAGGGGATGCTGAAATTTTAAATTTGAATTTTTTAATTGCAGTTACTACTTGGTGTGAATGTCAAGGTTGAAAACCTTCAAAGTAAATGAATTCAACATGTGGAGAATTTTTATATATATACTAAATAACAGTCTGGAAAAGAAAGATGAAATTATATTTATAAATCTACAGATAAAAAGGAAAGAAAAAAATATGTGTGATTTGTTGTAGTGTGTGCCATGTAGTTTGGTTGAAATTAAGAAATCAGTTTTGCCCAGTGTAAGAAATCTCTTCAAGGATGAGTCCCATGTTGTAGCTACTGTATCTTGTGGATGAGAGAATGAAGAGAAACAGAGTTCATGACCTTTTCTTTTACACCACTTTATTGCCATGTCACCTAGTGGGTGTTAAATGAAGTCCTCTGGTGGAAAGCCATGGTGAACATAAAATTTAAAAATTAAAAATCCTGGTATTTTTTTTTTAATCAAATTCACCCCATGCAAGGCATAAAGCCACTAAAACGCAAGGGGTTACTGGGTGTGAAAAAATTATAAAACAGACATTAAGAAGCAAGAACAATAGAAGAGTACATTATTTACATTATTCAGACTATTGTCCTCATCTTTGTCAGATATTTATCATAACATTTTTTCCAACTGTTAAAAAGATTCTTCAGGTGGTTGGAATGTGCTGTCCAAACCCTTTTTTGACATTCAAATTTATATTTGGTAGACTGTTCTAGTTTCCTTGCCATGTTTAATGGATGTCAGTTATCAGTTATCTCCTATAATTTCCCTCTGAAAGTTCTCCACTGCCTTAAGTCGAACAGTCTACAGTTCTACTGAATTGGATTAAAATTCCAATTTAGGCCGTAAATTAAGTTCTTCATATCACAAACTCTGTGGAACTTCAATTGAATTTAGGTCTTCAAATCACAAATTCTGCAGAACTTCAAGACCTCACATCATGAAACCTTTCACTTTATTTCTGATTCTACAGAAGGATGCTGAGAATATGAACTGATTATATAAGCAATGAGGAAGTTTAAAAAAAATTGGAAACAGAAAAGGGAAGTCAAATTGAGAATAAGAACAAAGCACCTGAAATTTCTTGAAACCTAATGGGGAAAGAGGACTTGGAGAATTTGACACTCACAGGATCTAGTAAAAGCAAGAGAAGCAGAGGTAAAGAGTAAGTAACCTACCTAGAAAGCCTGTGTAAATGGATGGCTGAACAGGGACTGGGAAGAAAATAAGAAAAAATATTACTTAGAGAAGGGGTCGTCAACCCCCTGACCCCCAGGCCACATCCGGTCTGTGATGCTTTTTGTCCAGCTTGCCAGCTTAACACCTGGACACTAATTATCTAATTCCTTTGTGGAGCAAGTGGCAGAAAAATATCAGTTAATCAACTAAAAAGTTAATCGACTAACAATGCGACAAATTTTTGCAATCAAAATTTAATTCCGAATCCACTGCTGACTTCTACAAGAAATATATTTTGCCAAACGGAAAATATAAAAGCCTATTGAATAATGCAAAAATTATGGTAAACATTATTTAGAAGTACATATGCTTGTGAACAAATTTTTTCAAAACATGAAATCTACCAAGAGTCATTTAAGAACAAGATTGGGTGATGACCACCTGGATGATGTTTTGCTCCTGTGATCAACAAATATTTCACCTGATGTGGAGAGATTATCAGACAATAAGCAGAAACAAATGTCACATTAAATAATTTGCCATTTATAACTGTATTTCATTTGATATAAAGTAATTTGCATTTTTGTTGTTTGTGTTAGTTGTTGTCCTGTTATTCTTGCAGTATATGGTGCATGTCCAAGTGGTTAGAACATTTGCTTACTGACCATGAGACCAAGTTTTGAAAATCACATGATTGTCGATTTCTCAGGAAGGAAACTTCCTGATGTTATCAGAATGGATCAAGGTCAATCCCAACATTTGACACCTTAAGAAAGTGCCTGAAAAATATAATTCTCAATGACCCAAGCCTTTGAAAAATTGGGTCGACAGAACTAATGAGGGCCATTGATAAAATTTAGCACAAAATGTCATCATGGCCAAGAGGGGTTTCATTTGCTAGTCTTATTTCTTTGTTGATCATCCTAGATAACATGCTCACTCCCAGAAACTGTAACTATTCTGCTCAAAATAGTTGCAGTTTAAACCATCTCAAATTCTGTGGGTGTTGAGCAAACACAAATTTTTTGATGATTGAGCATCTGCAATAGAGATTGATATTTTGTTTGCCAAACTAGATGGGTATCCTCAAATATGAGTAACCAGCTATTATTTATTATTCCTTCAAAATAAGGAACCTTGTTTAAATTTTGTAACATTAACTATGTTGGTTTTTCTTTAAACTTCTAGACCAGTGGTTTTCATTTCAACCAACAGGTTCCGGAGAACCCTTTTTATTCCACCAGTAAAGCCCAGGGTTCCGTCAAGAAGTTACAACATTGAGTACTTTATTGACAGTAACTTTTAATTCTCCTTCGTGTGTTCTGTCAAAAACATACCCAATATTAAAAATTTGTGCAAGAAACATCAGGCTTAAGTTTCTCATTAAATTTTTAATGAAAATAAATATAATCCATTTAAACTGAAGTTTTTTAATACATGTGTAATAACTGTAGAATCAAGATTAAAATTGCATATGGACGTATACAATATTTTTACAGTTTGTCTTTGTATTTTTTTGTAAATAAATCTGAAGATGAGTATTTTTATTTTAATAATTGAAAGATTTTTTTGCATAAGACAATTTATTGCAGGGGTTCCTCGAGCCACTGGAATGTTTCCTTGTGGTTCCGCTCCAGCAAAAAGGTTGAAAACCACTGCTCTAGACTAAGGCAGCCTTCTAGATGGAATAATCATAGGTCAAGATAATTTAACATAGTACATTTAATATCATGACTCCTTCAAGGCACTGCATAGCTTTCTGGCCTGCTGTCTCCAAAAGATCTCCAACTCCTGACGTAGAGCTACAAGGGATTGGAAGATGCAGAGAACCATGATTGCTGACATCCTAAAGGGACACAGTACATAAAAATGGAAGAATATTATATTTGCTCAGCTATGGTGGCTAACTACCCAGTTTCTTTATTATTTATACAAAACAAACTGCTATATCTTCTTCCAGAAGTTTGCTAGAGAAGTTTCCCAGAACAGATCACTACCCAGCTGCTGTTTAGATGGGAAAATAGAAAATATTTCGTGTTTTGAGTACCAACTACATGTCTTCATTTGTATAGGTCAAAATCATTAATCATAGCATCAAATGATTGGTTCTGACTGAGTTCTGCATTGATAATTGTCATAACCTAGGGAAGGTAACTGAGTAGAATAATCAAACGAAGGTTGGTAATGAATGATGATACTTAGGACAAGAACAACACATATAAGATTTGCCAGCAGCATGTACAAGAAGTAGTCAACTGCTAGAAGTGAGTCAAGTGAATTCCACAGTGAATCTCCAACTGCAGGATATCTACCCCATGGTCAGATGTGGCAGAAGGCCAAATTTAATGTAGGGTATCTGAGCCTGTAGGCTTGGCCAAAAATTCTCCATAGACCCCATATAAAACAGAGTCAGTAGCTGTTTCCCTGAGATAAGAGTCTGCCCTTTGACATAGCCTTGTTTGAGGATTCTCTCTGCTCAGATGCAGAGAGTTTGACCAGTGCAGCTGGAGATGAATCTCCAACTGCAGACCAACATACAGTATTTACCACTGTATTTATGTGAATGGAGACATACCCATTATTGTCCGTAGGTATGCTACAACAATAAAGATGACTACAAAACCACTTGAGATAAGAATAATCTTAAACAGATAAACATCCTCTACCATGAATAAACATCCTCCACAAAAAGAAATAAGACTAAAGATGAACTTTTCAGAAACAGAAACTATGATCTGGAATTGGAATGAAAGTAGTGATGGCACATGAAATCATCATAAAAATTCAGGATATGTAATTAGCAAATATTAACATTTCAAATACTCTAGCATATGGATCAGTTATAACAAATTTAGTATTGAAGAAGAGGAGATTAGAAACATAGAATGGGCTGAGTCATTGGTAGTTTCACCCCACACCACACATTGCTACAAAACCAAAACATTAACCTGATGTCTTGAATCATGTTCTTAAATAACCTTGTCAGATTGAGACTTTCAGATGGATGCCATAAATGGTACCAACCCATTCAGAAATAGGAATAATGTCAGCTGTATACAACCACTTTCTAAGATCAATAACTTTTAAAATTTTCACAAATTTTATGTCATTGTTTAAATATAAACACTGAAACACTCCTTTGATCACTGAAGTTAAGCAATGTCAAGCCTGTTTAGTACTTACATGGCAAATGCTTGGGAATACCTGGTACTGTTAATAACCATCTACAATCTGAAATATGTTTTGGTTTTAAATTCCCCATAAGTGGTTGATAAACCATAAAAAACAAATTAATCAACCTAAATATAAACTAAAATCATTATAAATGTTTAATAAATATTAAAATAATAATATTTTCTACTTCTTATTTTTAAACAAATTTATTCTGGTTTAGAAAACAAGAATAAATTTATTTAAAAATAAGAACTGGACAATATCCCTAAACATGAGCAGTGGAATGAGGACAGTCTGCCCTGTAGATTAAATAGAGTTCAGTTCCGAATTCCCTGTAGGTTACACAGATACACCGGAGGAAGGGCAGGGGGCACAATGGCTGAAATGTTGTAACAATAAGAACAAATGATGAGAACAATATCTGTCTATATTTCTGAGATAAGGTATTATGTACACTATTTACATTATTCAGACTATTGTCCTCATCTTTGTTGCAATATTTATTACAACGTTTCAGCTTTTGTATACTCCAGCCTTCTTCAGGTGGTTGGAATGTCGAACTGAACCCTTTATTTCGCTCACTGGGGTAAATTGTTCTAGTTCCACGTGGCATGTTTAATGGATGTCAATTATCAGTTATCTCCTGAGGACAATAGTTCAAATATAGTGTATTGATTTCTTTCTTATACTTTTATTTGAATATGTCTCATTTGATCTCTGATATCAACAGTAGATTGACATAGGAATTCCTCCTCTAATACAGTGTGTGAAAGAAATAATCCTTACATATTAATCTACCATCTTAACCTTTACAATTCAAGGGTTAATAGTTATTTCCTGCACTTATACACATAAAATGTACTTCTTACTCTATCTGTAACGTTCTATCTCAAGTTGTTAGAGGATTTTTGTAAAAAGTTAATTGTATAAAAAAAACCTTGAGATTTCAGGTTAAAGATTTGCAATGGTTCATTTTTATATTATTCAGATTTGTGACTGTTCATTTTTACATTATTCAGATTTGTGACTGTTCATTTTTACATTATTCAGATTTGTGATTGTTCATTTTTCCATTATTCAGATTTGTGATTGTTCATTTTTCCATTATTCAGATTTGTGATTGTTCATTTTTCCATTATTCAGATTTGTGACTGTTCATTTTCCATTATTCATTATTGATTGATTTTTCCATTATTCATTTTGTGATTTTTACATTATTCAGATTTGTGACTGTTCATTTTTACATTCTTCATATTTACAACTCTTTATTTTTCCATACCACAGATTTAATAATTTTTATTTTTCCATACTAGAGAATTGGGACTTTTCATCTTTCCATATCTCAGATTTGTAACTGTTCATTTTCCATACTTGAAATTTGCAACTGTACATTTCTCAAGACCACAGATTTGGACATGTTGCAGCTGTTGGTCATATAAGTGTGCATTTAGTGCTTCAATGCATTTTAAGGATTCTAAATGAATAACACCCCTACTGATCCTACCACAGGCAAAACGTTATATTTCTTTCATGGAGTTCAGTTTTTGGGGTCATTTGTGGGGGATTTATCCTTTTATGTTGAACATTCTCATGTTTTAGTGTACTCCAAATTTATTCTTAACTACCACATATAATTAGTTGTTAAGATAATACGTTTGTCATTATAGCTGGTCCCTAAAAATGGAAATTACTTATGACTCAAAATAATCACCTTGTACAAAGCCCAAGAGCCATGCAAAGTGTTACAGCACAAGAGGCACAGTTTATGGTGATATGTGGGTAAGATAATGCTTTACTTTAAGGCTTGAACCGGTTAAGATTGTAACAATCAGAGAACCATCCTCTTAGGAGTCAGTTCCACAAAGTAGTGGTTTGTGGGAAGAAGCTGCTTTATTTACATCTCTTGCTAATGGATCTTGCTTGGAATAATTCTTAAAAAGTAAATAATGTGTAGCTTGATGCTTAGGATACATGCCACTATATAAGTATGATAATGAGCTAATCTCTATCTATAAAAGGCAGGATATGTGTGTGTGTGTGTGTGTGTGTGTGTGTGTGTGTGTGTGTGTGTGTGTGTGTGTAACGAATGCACGGCTGCAATTTTCGACGGATTTGCACCAAAATTTACATGCACATGCTCCAAATTAGAAAAAAGGCCAAGACTGACTTTGCCTTTCCCAACTCCTATTGATAGTGGAAATAATCAATCTTTTCATGCTTCTACAGCAGTTTTCATGTAGTTTGCGGCCATTTTGTACTGGCAGAAAGATTCTATTGGCCACCGTAAGAGAAAGCCAACAGCTGACTGACACAGCTGATGTTAAATGTAGCATGCTAGCATGCAAAAAAAATTGATAGCTGCATTCGTCACAAGTGGGGAAAATTTAAATCTGCATGGCACTTTACTCCAATTGGCTCATTCGCTTGCTTAAACTCAACGTTGATTCTGATTCCACAGAACTGGGTTGGGTGTGAAAAAGTATTTGTTGTTAACATTCTTTTTTCATTCAGTTTTTCCAGTTACGAGCCCTTTTTTAAAGCTGATCATTTTGTGTTCATTTTGTTTAGTTCTTTTTTTGTAACAGATTTAATGTTTAGTATAGAGCTTAGAAAGAATTTGCAGTGTGAGATAGGCAAGAAGTAAGGCATGTAGCAACATCAGCACGGCAAAGGGCACTTTTTTAAAAAAATAAGGAAGGGCAAAATATTTTTAAGTCAAGTGATAGCGATTGCTGTATGAGTCATATGATTTTTGGATCAAGCACGGGCAACGCCGGGCCATGCTGCTAGAGACTAATAAGTTTTGGCATCTTATGAATACTTATGTCAGTACCAGTATTCAGTCATAAATATACTGCAGTATCTACATCTTAGTTTTTGGATTTTCTTTATCACATAATTTATTTCTGTGGTATATCTTCTTTTATGTGCTGTTTTCCTTCAGAATGTGAGTCATCATGGCTTTCTGAACTTTAATTTTTGTAGCTTTTCACAAATGAGAAGTGCAAGAGAAGAAACTATTAGCATAGAACTTATGCTTATATCTTAAAATGATGTGACCTAGCTACCAGTCCAGTACTGCACTTAAATTCATAAAACCTAAGTACCATAGAAGAAAGTTCATCAGAACATTTACCATGAAAATATTTATAGAAAAGGCACAGGAAAGCTACGTGACAGCAATGGAAAAGCTGACTGAAGCCAAGATGCTAGCTCAGGACTAATAATATTGCAGATTCTTCTTTGTATTTTATCAAGAATCTCTAAATACATATCAGAAGCACCAGACCAGATGTGACAGCAATATTCAATGCATATCATAATTATGTTTTTTTTTTATTTTTACATTTTTTTTTTTAATCATTTTCCCTGAAGCAAGGTGATAATGCCACTAAGATGCAAGTGGGTAATGGGCATGAAAGATAATGGAAAACTTTAGCAAAGAGAAAGGAAAATAAAAGAACAGAAGATGGCGAGCAACTGATGTTGAATATAAAGTAGCATTTTTTTCCCCTTACCACCTCTGCTATCCATTTATATGAACTTATTGCAAAAAAAATAAAAAAAAAAAAGTCTTACCTCGAAAAAGAATTCATGTTCTCTGTGCTACCTGTTGAAAAAGAAAATCAGAAATAAGAGTGAGTAAACCTTGAAATAAAAGAGTAAGTAGGCCTTGAAATTTGAAATTGTTTGGGCTTCCTTACCAGTCTTGACCAGTCACAATTTTTCTTGCCTCAATAAAAGAATGCTACTTTAGATGACAGGTAGACATCTTGGTTCATCCTGAATGAGCTGAGCAAATTATTAAGAAACCAAAAAATATTAGAAACAAAGAAAAGAATATTGAAATGTTATGTAGTATCAGACCTCCACCTCTCACTGCTCTATCACTACTTCCATAGAAAGTGCTCAGACAAACTACATTCCTTAGTTCCCAAACTTGAAGCCTTTACAGCTAGGACCTACCATGCCACTCACATTATAGTAAACTAACCCCATTCCTTCCATATTCTATTGGTAAGAAGTAAGTTCCACTCAAGCAGCTTCTTCCTACAAACCACTACTCTGTAGAACTGACTCCCAAGAGGATGTTTCCCTGATCACTACAATCTTAACATGTTCAAGTCTAGGGTTAACAGTTATCTTCCCCACCTATCTGTATAAACTGTGCCTCTTACTCTGTAATCCTCTACCTCAAGTGGCTCTTAGGCCTTGTACAGTGTGAACATCACTGCAAAAAAAATAATGATAAAATAAATATGGCAGCAAATGCTGGACAATCTCCTCACAGATGAGGAAGAAACTTGAAGCAACAGAAATGTGGTTTTACAGAAGGATGCTGAGAATACCATGGAACGAAAATGTGAGCAACAACAAAGTTTAAGAAACAATGACAACAAAAAGTACACTTACACAGGAAGAGACAGTTGAGAGCTTGAAAAACTTGATACTCACAGGACAGACTGAAGGTAAGAGAAAGGAAAGCAATGCACAACTTACCTGGTGAGCTTGAGTGAATGGATTGCAGAGCAGGGTATGGGAGAGATGGCAAAAGACAAAAGTTATTAAGAGCTACAAGGGACAGGAAATAGTGGAGAGCCATGATTGCCAGCATCCTGAAGGGATATGGCACCTAGAAGAGGAAGAAAGTAGTTCTGCATTGATAGTTTCGAATAGATTTTTGATACCTTTTGATTTCACCCATGGCATTTTTGTCTTTGGACTTGCAAAACTGATTTATGACCTTTGGAATTACAACCCTAGATTTTTCATTTTGCGATCTGAACCATACCATTGGTTTTTTTCTGTGTTGCTTTCAGTATATCCTTTGAGTGTCAAATTCTCCAAGATCTCTTTTCTCATTATGAGTCCTAAAAATTTCAATTTTCTCTTTCTGATTCTAAGTATGTGCCTTTTTTGCTCTCCTTTTCTTAGAACATCCTCATTGCTCACATGTTCTGTCCATGGTACACTTAGCATGTTTCTGGAGACCCACGTCTCATAGGCATTTCAGCTATTTCTTTCTTATACGAAATATAGGTTTCTTTTTTTGTTCCCATTTTCCTTAAAACTTCCCCATTGCTTACATGATCAGTTCATATTCTCAGCATCCTTCAGCAGAATCACACCTCTGTTGTTTGAAGTCTCCTCATCATCTGTGAGGAAATTCTTCATCATTTATTGCCACTTAAGAGGTTTGAACAGGCTTTTTTTTGTTTCTCACAAACTTTTCCTGTTTCTTAATACATCATTTAACTTAATGTGACTTTGGATTTATCACATTTTCTGTTGTCTGCTATAACACTTCTCAGATACTTAAATTTCTATATATGCTTGATTCTGATGTCTCCAATGTGTAGATTGTATCTTGGGTTGTCCCTTTTGCTAATGACCTTACATCCTGTTTTTATTGCCATATAGAAGGATAGATATTGCATAACACTTTAGCACTATTTTATTTGTTTGTAATGAAATTTTTCTGTTTCTTAATACTCTGTTTAGCTTTTCAAAACCATCTTTTCCTGTTTGAATGTGCCTTTGGATTTCTGTCTCATACTTTCTCATCTGTTATGGCATGACACAAGTTGGTAAATTTTTGTATCTACTTGATTGTGACATTTCCAGTTTGTAGGTCACACCTTGTACTGTCCTTGCTGACTGCTATATGTCCATTTTTTTCACAGTTGATAGTCCTTTCTTGGCACTTTCCTTTACTACCTTATCTAGTTCTTGCATTTTTTTATTTATTTCTGAGTCTGTTATCAAGACAGTATCATCACCACTGTGTCTTCCAATAATAAATCCTGGTAGAACTTCTAGTTCTCTTAGGATTGTCTCATTGTTCAGGTTAAAAAAGTACAGTAAGAAGACATATCTCTCTGTCTTATGCCTCTTTCTATTTTGTGAACATTTTGCACCTTCTTGGTCTCACGTTTCCCACTGACATAAAGTGAAATGATTATATCAAATTGTTAGGTCTGTTGCTAGGAAAGTTGGTTCACTGTGTCATGCCAGAAAATTTTTCGCATCAGAATCCATCTTTCACATTTATAAATCTACAATTCATCTGTGCATTGAATATTGCTGCCATATCTAGTCTGGTGCTCCTGTTATATATCTTGAGATTCTCAACAAAATCCAAAGAATGTAATGTTATTGGTCCTCATCTAGAATCACGACTTTACTTTCCCACCGCCAAAGTTTTTCTCATCAGAATCCATCTTTCACATTTATAAATCTACCATTCATCTGTGCATTGAATATTACTGCCATATCTGGTCTGGTGCTCCTGTTATATATCTTGAGATTCTCAACAAAATCCAAAGAATGTAATGTTATTGGTCCTCAACTAGATTCATGACTTTACTTTCCCACCGCCAAAGTTTTTCTCATCAGAATTCATATTGCACATTAATAAATCTACCATTCGTCCGTGCTTTGAATATTGCTCCCATATCTGGTCTGGTGCTCCTGTTATATATCTTGAGATTCTCAATAAAATTCAAAAGGTCTGTAATGTTATCAGTCCTGACCTGGTATCTCAACGTCAGTCACTTTTCCACCTCCATAACACAACTTCCCTCTATCTTTTTTCCAAATAATTTTATAAAATTTATTATAATAATGAGCTCTTTTCCTTGGTACCTTGATCAGATGAATTTAAGTGTATTACTAGATTGGCAATTAGGTCTCACCATTTTACTGCTGAAATAGCTAGATGCAACCATAAATTCTATTATAATAGTTTCTTTTCTTGTACTTCTTCAACTCTCTTCTAGTATCTTCCTTCTCTGTCACCTACAAGCTTTAGAAATTTCAATGCCAATATTAATCAAAATCTTCTGTTTTCTTGAAACCTGTTCTTTTATTGTCCTTTCTTGCTCACTAAAGTCTTCTCAGTCTCTTCCACTTCCAGTAATTTTTTACATCTTCGTGGCATTATCACCTTGCTTGGAGTGAAATGATTAACAAAAAACAAAAAAAACTTGATTAACTTATTTTTGCCCAGTAAATGTTACAGGTAGAGTGTAACATTTGTTGATGCAAGAAACAGAATCAAAAAACAAAGTTAAAATTTTTTACTGATACTGTTTACCTTGAGTTTGTCTTATGGAAAACATAATCCACTCCTCCCTGTGATACATCCCATTATCCTATATCTTGAGAATAACATCTTGTCACTGGTATACCACAATGATAGTGTTATAAACTTGCATATAGTACCACGAAAGAACAAACAAATCAACAAGTACCACTGGTGAGGCAAAAGGAAAAGAAGAGAAGAATTAATAATATAAAATTATTTGTATTCTTGATACAGAGGATATGAGTAGGATGTCTGTAATGTGGGAAAAGGAGACAGCTTTTGAGAGAAGGATAGATTTGGTAAGGCCTGGAGTTGATGCATTTCGTGATGATGATGCTGAGAGCTTGTTGAGTTGGGTTGGGTAGGGGGTACAACTGGCCTGTTCACCATGATTCTGTCCTTGTAATTTATGAGCAGCTTTCTTAAAAGCAAATGTCTTGGCTCTTGAGTTTAATGTTTCTTCTTGTTTTTGGGGGGTAGCAATATTCATGATTGGCTTATTTTATGTTGTTGTTTTATATTTTCTGAGGGGATTTGTTTTGTGGACTGGATGTGATGTTCAAAGCCCCTGCACAGAGGACAACTTTAATATTTTGGGTTTTGCTTTCTTAGCGTTCATATCCAGCTGAATCAGAAAGAGATCTAATTTAAAGTGGAGTGTAACAATAGCAAATATTAAGACATGTAAATTAAAACACAAATAATAAGACAAGCAATGTAGGGTGGCATTATTGCCACCGGCATGGAAAATGGAATAAGATAATCTATATAAAATGGAATAAGATAATCTATATAAAATGGAATAAGATAATCAATATAAAATGGAATAAGATAATCAATATAAAATTCTATCACTGATGTGATTTCTTAAAACTTAAAAATTATTTTTTTTAATATTGTAATTTGTGATGGTTAACTATATGAAAAAATGCACTCCAGTTTTTTTCTTTTTTTTTAATTAATTAATTCATTTTTTACAGCTTATCAACCCTTTGCAGGTTATTTAAAACTAGAAAATATTTTTAGATTTTAAGAATTTTTCTTTTTTAATATAATAATAATCTAGTGATACAAGTCTTACTAATTAATTCATAGCTGGGGGAGATTCATACCTTTCTCAAGGATATTTGCACATAAATAAATATATCAAACCCAACAGGAATTGGAATTTGGCTCTATGATTAACAATTGCAAGCCATTATGCATTACACCACCGACACATCCAAGATTACAGCATCTGGTATTCCCAAGTGGTCACCCATCTAGATACTGGCCAGGTTCAATGTTGCTTAACTTTCGTGATCATACAGCAACCATGGCCGTAATCATGGATCAGTTTACAATGTATTCACTTAGCAAACTAGACCCTCCTATTAAGTTTTATAATATTTAATAAAAAAATTGTGGGTGATATTCATGGTCTGGACACACAAAGGAATAAAATTGATGACTTTTGTAGTGGAATTGCAATTCTCATCTATAAACAGCAAGGCAACAACAAACTGCGGGAAAAGGACTTGACCTTTGCCAATCCCTGTGATGATATTTGCAAGCAGTGGGTGGAGGAAATAGAATAGATTCTCAGTGACTTTACTGAGCAACCCAGAAATGTGAAGATTATATGGTAGCCAATTTCAAGATGGGAAGAACATCTACACAAACATAATCAAACCAATCTTCAGAAACACCAACATACAGATTGACAACTCGGGGTTTAGTTTGAAATTAAAATATATAGCACCTGAAGAAAGCTGGAGTGCACAATGGCTGAAATGTTGCAAATGTGACAATAAAACAATGAAAATAGGGTAAATAGTTGAAACATTGTTAAAAAAACAAACATCAAAGATCATGAAATTAAGCCAAAGAAACCCATATACTGATAATGATAGCAATACAAAGCTGAACCAGCCTGTGCAAAGGACATGATGCTGTAGTGCTAAGCTGAGCTTTTATTAAGATAAGAACAGATAACCTAGATTAATAACATTGGTAAATGAATTGCAGAGTAAAATTTTAAAAAACACAAATATCACAAATGTGTTTTTCTTTTCTTTTTTTTTTATTTCACACCAAGTAAGGTGAGAATGCCACTAAGACATAAGGGGTTACTTAGAGTGAAAGATAATTTCAACAGATAAAACATTGCTAGCCTCTCACTACTTCATCATGATTACTATGACAAATGTTTGGACAAGCTACATTCCTTAATTCCACCAGTTGAGACCTTCACAGCTAAGATCCGTTATTCCACAGACATGGCAAAAAACTATCCCTATTCCCTTCTTCTCCAGAAATGTCACTTTCTGGAACAGTATTTTGAGAGGCTGTTTCTCTGATCACAATGATGTTAACCTCTACTGTTATTTATCATAAATATCCTTATAATAGGTACTTCTTATTTTTACCCTTTGTTCAAACTGTAGGAAAAGGACTTGACCTTTGCTAATCCCTGTTATATTTGCAAGTGGTAGGTAGAAGAAATGGAGCAGATTCTCAGTGAATTTACTGAGCGGCCCTGGAATGTGAAGGTTATATGTCAGCCTATTTCAAGAAATAAACATTGGAAGAACGCCTACACATTGAACCATTCTTCAGAAACAGCATCATACAGATTGACTATTCTGGTTTCAGTCTGAAATTCAAAGAAATATCACCTGAAGAAGAATATACAATGGCTGAAGCATTGTGAAGGTGACAATAAAGATGATGACAACAGTCTGAACAGTGTAAATAGTCTAAATATTACAATACCTTTCAGAAATATAAACAAATAAATATACAAGATGTGCTAAAAAATCGGACCAAACATTAGAATTTCTTGTGAAATCCATTTTTATTCAAACTAAAGTTTTGAAAATTTAAATTGCATACAAACCAAAAGGTATTTACACTATTTACATTGTTCAGACTGTTGTCCTCATCTTTATTGTCATATTCCCAGCTTTTTGGCCATTCTACACTCCAGCCTTCCTCAGGATTTGCCTACATTTTCTGAGATGAGATATTGTAACTATTTACATGATTTACATTGTTGAGACTGTTGTCCTCATCTTTATTGTCACATTCATAACATTTTGGCTGTTGTACACTCCAGCTTCCTTCAGATGATATATGTTGGAATTTTGAACCAAACCTTTTATTTCATCCACTGGGGTAGATTGTTCTAGTTGCACATGCCATGCCTTTTCTGGATGTCAGTTTCAGTTATCTCCCTTGAGTAACTCAACTCTCCAAGTTTTTTTTAACTCTGCTGTGGCCAAGGATTGAACCCACAACTCTTTGGGTTTAGTCTCTGGATTACTTCAACGCTTTATCAATCGAGCCAAAAAGGTTTCCAAACTCTTGCTGGTATCATTTATAACCACACCACTTTTTTTAATACTAATTTTTTTTAATACTAAAGATCACCCAATACAAACCACTTGAGAGATACTCAAAATAGACATTTACTATTAAAATGACAGTGATGAATGAAATGTGTGATAAAGAAAGTGGAGGTGGTAGAAAATAGATTGTGAGGACAAGGATGATAGATAATGATTGACCCTTGATTAGAAGAGATTAAGACTGTAGTGTTCATGGAAACATTTAAACAGGAGATTGTTCCACAAAGTAGCAGTTTGTGGGTAAAAATTGCCTGACTGAAACTTTCTCCTTACATTTGGAATATGGGGGAAATGAGAATAATTCAATTCCATGGAAGTAGCCTTGACATGGTGGGGTAATAGATGGTGGCTCGGCTTGAGGAATCAGAGAGCCAAGTTGAATCCATTGCATTCACTTATGTGCTAATACTCTTGGGAAAGGTATGAATTCTCTTCATCTCCCCTTAACCCACTATGGGTAAATAGCAAAGCAGACTGGGTTCTATAGCCTTGGATGGCAACTGGTCTACTGCAGAAAAAAATGGCAACCTGCTGCAGGAAAAAATCTGCCTCGTCAGTCATATACTGAAAGATACATGATCGCCTAAGCATGTATCATGCATGGCACATAACTGACTGAGCCCTGACATATTAGAGTTATAAATGTTAAAATTGGTAGAACTAAAGAATGGAACAATTGCCATGAAAAATTGATAGATTTATGATATGTTTGCAATGCTGCATCTGTGGAAAAGCAGTTATAGAATGGTAAATTTGTCTTTCCTCATAAGACTATGTAAATTATTTCAAACTCTAACATATTTCTTTTTATTCATTTCCCATCATGCAAGGCAGTAAAGCCACTAAGACACAAGGAGGTTACTGAGTGTGAAGAATAAGAAAAATAGGGAAACATTATTAAGAAGCGAAAACAATAAAATAGTAATCAAGAAATGATTGACACTGCGTTTAAATTTGTTTTCTAATCATTTCATCCCATGCAAGGCAGTAAAGCCACTAAGACACAAGGGGTTACTGAGTGTGAAGAATAAGAAAAAAAGGGAAACATTATTAAGAAGCAAAAACAATAAAATAGTAATCAAGTGGACAGTAGATAATGATTGACACTGCATTTAAATTTCTGAAGATAAAAGTTGGAATGAGAAAGTGTTAAACTGCTAGTGCTGGTACATGTCTTTTGCAGCAATGGTCGTGAGTAGTTTCTTCTTTGGGTAGGTATCTCTAAGGGAGATTCCTCTGCTTGTTCTCATGAGGAACGAGAAATCTCAGGTCAAGCTACCAGGACAGGCCATGTGTTTTCTGCAGAAAGGGTTTTGAGTAGTCCTTCAAGCTGGGTCTTGAAGGTAGCAGCCACTGAATAGGATAAGTGCAAAAAGAGACAAATAGGGCTTGGTCAGTATTTTTATGTTTTCTGGAGCTTCTGGTTGTACCCTGCTGATTACTTCCATTGCTGCTACTGCTGAATCGAGCAAAGTATGGAAGCACCCACATGACAAAATAACCAACAAGTAAGATACTTATAATATAGATGGGAAAATACTAATATAACCAAAAGGCTGATTTTCCATGCTATCTTAAACAAAGGGCTAGGAAGGAGAATCCCATCAATAATAGAAAGAGTGATAACAGTAACTGGACTTGAGAAATGTATTTTTGTGAAAAACTGTTTTAAGAGAAAGATTTTATAAATTTCATCCAAGAGTAATGCTGTGTGCTCAACAAATGCTGAATGTTTCCTGTACAGAAAAGGTTCATCATACCATTACTATATTTAATATATATGTGTGTGTGTGTGTGCTCATAGAAATAAGCAGCTCTTAAAATGAGTCTGTGTAAATGGATACTGGAAAGAAAAAGTGCTACACACCATATAAAATGGCAGAGCTTTTCTAAACTATAAGTTAAATTTCAGATGTACAGTATCCAACCACTACTGTAAATTGCATGCTTTTACTCAATTGGATGTGTGTGTGTATGTATATATATATATATATATATATATATATATATATATATATATATATATATAATGGACTCTCTGTCAGTTAGAAGGATCTGACAACTTAATTCAGTTATGAAATTTTGTGTGATAATCTTAAGTGGTACTTAAGATTTATAAAGGAGGCCACATATGGAGCAAGAGTAAGGATTGTGAGATGAGATCACTGTTAGATTGGCTGACCTTTTAGATCTTACTCTCACTTCTTGAAGACGATTCAGACAAGCTGATTGAAAACTGCTGAGTCCACTAAAACACGTTGATCTTCTTTTACCCACTCCAAGGCTAAGTGCTTGAGAGTGTTATGAGGTATATTGACAGCTGACAAGTAAATATATATATATATATATATATATATATATATATATACACACACACACACACACACACATATATATAAATTTCATTAAAGATGACTGTTGGCTGCTAGGTCATGTAAATAAATAATTGTGCATTTGGGAAGCAATCCCTCTTTTATACAATTTTCATTAAATTATTAAATCACATGACCTGCCAGCTAACAAGGAAATCGCAGTACCTTGTCAGTCATCTTTAATGAAATTTGAACAAAATACAAATTGCAGCCCAAATACACAATTATATATATATATATATATATATATATATATATATATATATATAGAGAGAGAGAGAGAGAGAAAGAGAGAGTTAATAAAGTAAAAGGTTTGTCACTTAGCTGATTGATATTACCTTCAGCATCCTAACTCCAGTGTTTCATAAACAGACCCTCTGGGAATTACTCTGTCCACTCATCAGGGGGTATCAGCAATTGACTGCTTATAGTTCTTCATTTTTCATTTTCATATGCACTTTTCATTGGTGCAAGTTTTTTTGCTTAGTGTATGTGTGAGTACATGCGTGTGTGCATTCACAAGCCTGTGCCCATGCAGCTATCTATGTTTATGTGTGTACATGTAGAATGTTGTGATTATTTGTACTTTTCGTTGTTTTTTTCACTTGAAATTCACTTTTTAACCTTTTTTCTCTCTTCTTTCAATTGTTGCCATTTTGACTTACAGTTTTCTAGACATATGCTGTTGTTAATTTTTGAGTGTTCTATATTTTCTCAAGTTAGGAAAATTATGTGTGTGTGTGTGTGTGTGTGTGAGAGAGAGAGAGTATATTTACTATGTACATCTTAATTTTGGATGTGCAGGTGGTGTAATGGGTAGAGGCTTGGAATGAGAAATTGGAGAACTGAGTTCAAATTCCAGTCAGGTTTGTTACATTTGCTTATGCGCAAATACCCTTTGAAAAGACATGAATACATCTCTTTTCCTCAACTATGAATTAAATAGTAGAAAAAATTATTGCAATTCTCAAAAAAATTTTAATGCAGTATTCAGTCACAATAAAAATAAAAGAATTATTCTTACAATCCAAAATATGTTTCGGATTTAAATAACCCACAAAGGGTTGATAAGCCATAAAAAATAATTAATCAAACAACCAGTGTGAGAAAAAAGTTTTATCTACTTATTTACTTATCTATGTCTGGCACAAGGCTACAGTAGTGGGATATCAATTATGTACATTTTACAAACCTTACACCCTGACTATATTAAAACCATTAACTATATTCCTGACAGCATTTGTATATGAAACATAGCATTTTTTTTTACTCATTATCACCCAATACAAAGTGCAGGAGCCACTCAAGGTAGAGGTATACTGTGTTTTGTTGTATGAGTATAAGAAATGGCAAGTTCTTTGGGCTATGCAGGAGAGACAATGGCTAACTACAAACTTGAAGAGATCAAGCTTTTATTAGCAGGTGAGAAAAGTGTTATTCTGAGAAGGATAGTTTTGGTAATCATTGAAAAGTTTTGTCATGAAAAGGACAGTTTTGTAGTCGCTGAAGAGTGTTGTCCTGAAGAGGACAGTTTTGTAGTCGCTGAAGAGCGTTGTCCTGAAGAGGACAGTTTTGTAGTCGCTGAAGGGCATTGTCCTGAAGAGGACAGTTTTGTAGTCGCTGAAGAGCGTTGTCCTGAAGAGGACAGTTTTGTAGTCGCTGAAGAGCGTTGTCCTGAAGAGGACAGTTTTGTAGTCGCTGAAGAGCATTGTCCTGAAGAGGACAGTTTTGTAGTCGCTGAAGAGCGTTGTCCTGAAGAGGACAGTTTTGTAGTCACTGAAGAGCATTGTCCTGAAATGGACAGATTTGGTAGTCACTGAAAAGTATTGCCCTAAAAAGGACAATTTTGTGGTCACTGAAAATTGTTGTCCTGAAAAGGACAGTTTATCTTATATCAATGTGCAAAGATAGTAAGAGAAGAGAAGGGGGTCATGAATCTATCAATGGTAGTGTTATTTAGTGAGTGTGATTTAAATTTAGTACAAATTTAATATAAATTGTTATGCCCCTCCTCAACAACAGAAATTATTAATGCAATATTCAGTCATAAAAATTATTTTTAAAATCTAAAATATGTTTCAGTTTTAAATAATCCACAAAGGGTTGATAAACCATAAAAAGAAATGCAAATCAATCAACCAATGAATATTTTAATTTGACATAGAGTCATAATAATAGAATGCCAATGAAGATTGAAGTTGCTATGCTAGAAACTATACACTCTTGTTAACAATTGTCATCTTAATATCTAAACTAAACATGAAAGAAACTCTTTCTATAGAGCAAATTTTCCAGGTAACTCTTTTTTACAGAGAAAATTTTCTTATTGCACAGAATATTTAATTGGGTAGCTGATGGGTGTGGTTGGAAACTCAAACATTTAAAAGACCACCAGAATGAAAGGTAAATAGAAAGCCTGATTGGCATGGTATGGTATCCTTTAGAGAATTTCATTGCTTCTGGAACAAGATAAACAGATATTTTAAAAATAGATTTTGATATTTTATCCATATTCTCTTGAGTTTGCAAAGATGAGATGAAATCATAGATTTAAAATTTAAAAAAAAAAAACCCAAAGAAACTGTGAAATGCTATAAATATCCTTCAATACAGAAGCTGTTTAAAATGCAGTTTTTGAACTTTTGAAAATGAAAGAAAATTCAACCTTTTAAGATAAGAGAAAAGTGACACTGATGCAGTAAAGGAAGTTTGACATTATCCTGGGTGGTTTTATGACCTCATAATCAAGCTGAAGCAGAAGCTTTAAAAGAAAGACAGGATGGGTGCAGTAATCAAGCTGTAACAGAAGCACCCTGAGAGGGTGGGGATATGAGGTTGTCAAAAAATATCTGCGGGTGACAGGCCAATGAATTGTTGCTTGTCAGAAACTACAGTTTTGCAGACAGATGACTGAAAATCGACTTCTTTTATGTGCCAAGTACTTTCAGGATGTTGGTAATCATGGCTCTCCACAACTTACTGTCTTTTGTTGTTCAAATTAATATTTCATCCTCTCCCTTGACTATTTATCTCAGTTCTGCAATCCATACATACAAATTTATTAAGCAGGTTACTTGCTTCCCCAGCCTTATCTTCTTATGCCTTCTGTTTGCCTTGTGAGTGTTAAATTCTTTGGACTATC